>PVJO010007201.1:0-83438 GCA_004026905.1 Hystrix cristata | reverse complement strand
GCTCTAGGCAGTAGGTGGCCTCTTCCTGATCCTACTCTCTGCCCTGCCCCTATGCCCTGGGGGAGAAGTGCACTGGACAACTCCTTAGACATTCAACATGGGACTCGACCATGCGTGTTGTGTAACAAATAACTTGGACGTATTATTACTTTAGCATAAAATATTAGAAATGAGGATATATTGGAAATTCTATCAAATTCTATATTGTTTACTTTCACATAATATAAATGCTACTATTTAAACCCAATCAACAGAACTATGTTCACAATGATAATTCACAATGATAATTAGTAGTAACTAATAAGAGAACTAAATAATACATGTGAAGAAGATTTAACAATATTTTAATAATTTTTCTGTAATATAGTCTTTTAACTCATTGCTGCATTGCATATTAAACAATTTTAAGTTTTTTAATGTGGCTATTGCTACATCTAATAAAAACAGTGAGCTGTTTCTTTCTGTTTCCTGATGCAGTAGGGTATTTTTACTCTTGTGATTGTTTCCTTTTCCATGTAAGACTTCTCTGGACTGCCTCCCGCCTTCACACCAGGAATCCTTGTCGTTTGTGTAATGGCAAAAGTGAATACAGTTGAGTGAAAAATCCACTTTGACTTGAAGCTCTGCTCTTACCAGGCCCCAATTACACTGATTCCTGATTTCAAGCCAGTGTCATGACACAGATCTAAATAGAAATCTTCTTGACAGAATTTTAGCATCGGCATCTTGGGTTTCCCTCGCTCACAGCAGCAGGACTTTACACTTGTCAGAATGAGTCCCGTTGCCCCCCAGGCTGTATGGCATGGCAGCCGCGTAGCAGTTGGGCCCTTTGCACGTAGAGCCGATCTCGTGTGTTGCCCGTGCCTAGACCGCTCATCATTTGAAGCACTCACAAACACACTGCATGTCATTTTAAGTCTCTCTTCCTCTAAGAAAATGACTTTAAAGCATAGAGGTGATTTTAACTCATAAACTTGAGAATGGATTCCAAATAAAGAAGTGTTAGCAGAGAAATGAGGAAGTTTTGCTGAACTTGACTGCTCTTCTCCAAATTCTAAAGGAGAATTTCCTGCCCCAAAATGATTTTCTTGTTTTCACTCCTATGAGTTTTGTTGCAGCCAACACATAACACTGAACACTTAATGAGTGGGCAGGTCATGCTGCCCAAGCTCCTGGGAGCTTTTCAGCATCATCAGTTTTAGAGAAACAACTTGCAGCTTTCTGCTTTACTGTCATCTTTTCCTCCATTCTCATCTTCAACACATTTTCTAGTTGGACAAGGACTTCTTTGCTGCACACTATGAAAATAAGTTTTTATGGCAGGCTGACATTTCAACGTCTATCCCCTCTAGGGCTGGCAACAATGGTGTCTGTCTCAGGGTGGACTCCTTCCGTTCTGTGGAGTGAGAAATCTTAGGAAGTGCTTCTGCACAGGGTGAGGAAATGGAAAAGCCATCCAGTATTATGAAAGCCTCAGCATTACAAGGAAGCACATCGCACACCTTTTGGGATTTTAATAATGTTGTGTAAGTGTGTAGGACATTTTGCATGTAAGATCTCTCCATTTTCTTTAACAAAAATTTACAGTCTGAGCGGATGTTCCCCAAATTTTATATTTTCACAGTGCTGAGGATACAGACAGATGAGAAAATTCTGGCTTTATTTGAACAAGGTACCAACAACCTTGGTATTTTCTGCAGTTTTTTTGAAGTCTTTGTTTTTGAAATCAAAATTCCCCAGAGCCATGGAGAATGTTCTGTGGTGGCTGTGATTTAACGTCATCTGTAAGCTCTGATAGAATCAGGTGGCTCAGGCTGCACGTCTCTTACACCCCACCCCCCACACACACACATTTGCCCACAGACGCTTCTGCTGGAACTTCCGAGCCAGGACATGTAGTGTCCCCAGCTGTTCACGGGACTGTTAAGGGAACCACGTGATGGTGTGTGTTTGTGTGCATTCCCAGACCAACTCAACCACCACTCTTTTCAGTTAAGCACGCACTCCTTTTGGGAGATGGAACAACTGCGATTGATTCAGTACTTCCTGCTTCATCCTGGACTTTTGAGGTACAGTCTCCTCCTCTCTCAGGCCCAAGCTCGATTCTCTTCTGCATATTTTGTCAATATTACATCAACACTGTCTTCTACTTTTGTGATTGATCTCCCCAAACCAAATGGATGTGTGCTTACATATGTCCTTTGAATAACACAGCCACTTAGCCTTACTTTTTTTGGTGATGTGGGCATTATGCTGGAAATGATATTACAATCATTCTTATTTCCCTTGTCTGAACTCTTGGAAAATAATCACAGTCCCCACAGTGTTAAAAATCTAATGAGCACTGTTTTGACATGAAGCATGCTAGTTAACCCATGAAGTCGAAGCCAGACCATTATCACTCGTGTCTGCAGCTCATGCATCACACCTCAGCTTCACCTGGGGCAGAGCCACAACTAACAGATTTCCCGTCCTTGCAAGCCTTGAACTGTGGCCAGCTCAGAGGTTGGGGGGAAGGCAGCCACATAACTGAGCAAGGCACCTGATCTCGCTGGGTCCACGATAGCTCTAAGCGGACTGCTGCTTTCGGGCCCTGGTTTGGGCTGCTGTGGGAGTTCCTGATTTCCCTAGCCTTCTCAGTCCATGTCAGATGTCCACCTGGGGACCTCAGGAGCACAGTCTTCCAGACTGCCTTGCTCTCCCGTGTCTCTGCTGTCCTGTGTGGGTGCTCTGCTTGGGACCCCTGTGCAGAGACACCCAGGGCTGGCACTTCCTGCTCTCTGGTCTCCGTGTGCTGGTGCTGGTGCTGGTGTCTGTCCCTTCCCTCTCAGAAGCTCCTCCTGACTGCTGTCTCCTGGCCGAGAAGGAGCTCACACTCAGTGGGCAGCGTCAGCGTCCTCAGTCTGTTCCTCACCCTGGACAGTGTCTCTTCCTAGACGCCCACGTTCATGGCCAAGCTGCAGAGGAGCTGCCCCGTGAGATTAGACGCTTCTGCCAGGTGCATGTGTGGTTCCTGCCTTTGTGGATCTTCACTTGGCAGTTTCTTTCTCTGAAGCCAACTTGACTTCTGTCTCCTCAAGGACAGGGTGACATCGTTCGGTCTTCCTGTCACCTGGAACTGCGACAGAAGGGAGTCAACAGGTACTTGGTGAGGGGAAGTTGAGTGGGTCACCAGGGCCTTCTTCAGAATGGTGGAACAATATCAAAGTATTTGAGGTGTTAAGACAGAGGAAGAAAACATTTTTAACACTTCACTTCTTAACCGTAAACCTAAATTTCATTCTACCCTTCATTCCTCCAGAAAAGCCTGAATAAGTAGGCTCCATAGCACAGCACAGAGGTTGGTCTCAGGGACATCAGGCCCAGACCCTAACTCTGGGTGTCCTGAATGTGCCGAGGGAATTAAGACAACTTGCCACCTGCAGGGAGAAGGCACATGACACAGATAGCAGAATTCAGGCGAACTCCAGAACAAGTTACATGAATGGTCAGGATGGATAAGTAAATTCTGTGGGTAGGGAGAAGAATGAAAGAAATCAAGGTACGCAGTGTCCAGCCAGTGGGCCACAGGTGCAGGGTAAGAGGAATCAGCCAGAAGGACAAAGAAGGGCCCGACCCCTTGCTACGGGCATGGCATGCTTCTACCACATAGCCACGGCGCACCCTCTGGCATCGAGTCACCTGTGGGACTAACCCAGCAAGGGTGCAGGGTGCCTCCGCTCTGTGCAGGATGCTGTTCCTGGAGCCCTTCGGGGCCCTGAGGACTGAGTGCACCTGCTGGCACACAGTGTGCCTGGTGTTTCATCAAATGCTCCCAGTGGTGTCAGCGGCAGAGCCCGGAGCTGCGGCTCGTAGCCAGACTCCAGGTCCACGCTGCATGTGCAGCTGCTTGCGGGAGCTGGATCCACGTTTGGGAACCCTCGATTTCCTTCCACACTGCATGGTGACAGGGAAGCTGTGCTGCAAGGGGAGCCCTGATGGGAGATGGCAGTGAGTTCCGGGATCACTTAGTGCAGCTCAGAGGAGACAAAAGCCATCTCCTTCTGCTGCTCCGCTTCCCCGTCAGATGAGCGTTCTCAAGGAGGGACTGAGCCTCATCTGCAAAGCCCCGCGCGGTGCACACTGTGGCTGCCTTAGAGCCCCTGCCCACCACGTCCTCATGACCCAGGTCACCCCACAGCTGCTGTGCTGTTCCTTGTCCACACCACCCTGTGCCCACAACCAAGACAGCTGGTGCGCAGGGCTGGGCCAGGGCCCCCAAGGTGACCCGACCCCACCACACGCCAGGCTTGAGCACGCTTCCCTTCTCGCCACAGCCCCGGCCCAGGTCTCAGACGCTCCTCGTGTTATCAGAGAATGACAATTGACCAAAATGATTGGAAGGTCCACGCAGTGGAGCTTAGGTGTTTCCTCTCATCTGGGGCACGGGAGAAAGAGCGGCAGTTCTGGGCCCTGCATGTTGTCAGGGGAGGTGTCTCCTCACGCGACCCCACTCTGTGATACGGACATGTGTCATCGTGCTGGCATACGAAGGGAGACTGGCCGGACAGGTGAAGTCGCACTTCTGGAGCAGACTTGGGCCCCGGGGCCCGGGGTGCGGCTGCAGGCCCGCGCTCTGGAATCTGCTCTCTAAGGACCTTTTCCTGAAGCTCCTGATTTCTGGGCCGCTCTAGTTATCTCTTCTTTATCTTCCTTGCATTGTCATTTGGTATCATCTGCTGTCTCTCGTCTTTCTTCATCACCTCTCCTTTTGAGAATCTCTTTCACTTTCTCCTTTTAGTGACGGTTTCCTCTCTGGCCTTCCACAGTGCAGGTTCCCTTGGTGTCCTGACAGGTCTCGTAGTTCCCCTTTCGTCTCAGAGTCATCCTCTGCACTCAATCACTGTGAGCAGGATGGCTACATGAGGCCCCAGTCTCACCAGAGACCTGCACGCGGCTCACTCATGACTTAGAGGAAAATGTCCTTCAGGACAGGCGGTTCCCGGTGAGCGGCCTCCCCCTGCCTCGCCAGTCCCCCACGTCGGGCCCCTCCTTCCTGCCTGCTCGGAGTCGTGGTGCTGATCAGCCCTTCCCAACCTGAGCAAGGCCTTCCTGACTCTTTTTAAAATAACTGCTCTCCAATTACCCTAATCTTTACCTGAGAATTTATCTCAAACCATCCGAAATTATGTTTTGAACACAAATTTGTTTGCTCTGTGTGTGGGGTTTTTTCTCCTTTCTCTTGCCACTAAGATACGGGTTCCATGGTAACAGACATCTTTTCCGACATATTTATTCCTCCATGACTGAACCTAGAACAGCACTCGGTCACGGCAGGCTTCCGAGAAACATTTGTTGAATAAGCACAGATAGACTTTCACAAATGTCCAGTGATAGTCAGGGGAATTTTAGCATATTGTTCTTCTAGTCTCCAAAATAGTTCTCCCTTTGTCTTATTTATTGTACTTTTTAGTTACCCCCTTACTGTAGCAATTGATTGTGTACTGACTTATATTTCATATTACTTAAATAATTTGATATACTACTATAAGTTTGGGTGTTTCTGCTTTTAGCTCATTGACCAGCACCCTAGTAGCATAAACATGATCTGTACTAATCTCTTGGTATTTCCTATACCAACTTAGTTAATTTGCACTGCTAGTAGAAATCAGCAAATGCTTGACTTTTTGACAATTAAATCAATGATGTGTTAAGTACCTGCTATGCACAATACAAAGTTTGAGGTATTCTTGTACCCTTAGGACAACAGCACGACTTGCTAGATAAGGAAACTGGTTGAGAAAGGGGACATGAATTGCTTAATTAAGTCATTCACCTAGGGAAAGAGATGTGGGTCTCCCACCCACAGGCACACATGCAGACAGGTGCCCTTCCTGCAGGAGGTGGGGGCTTCTGAGGCTTTGCAGGAAGGACTCTGTGTGGATCCACCCAGCGCCAGCGACTCCTAGCCGTGTGGGCTGTGTGCCAGGGCTGAGTGGGGAGCTCTGCTCTGGGGATCAGCTTTTTCTGCCGGGCATGCGGAGCAGAGGACGGGAGAGGCAAATGGATCTGCTCTGAGGGAGCCTTGGACATCGCCCAGCAAGGGTTCCTGAGGGTGATGTGCAGGGAGTCCGCTGCCATCCTCGGGCTCCACACTGTGGAGACTGAGGACGGCAGTGTTACTCACCCTCTTCCTTCCCCGGACCACTGTCCCTGACCAGGCCCGAGGTGTAAGGAAGTGTTGTTCTGATCAGAATCAGGAACTCAGTGTGGAGTCCAGGGAGAAAGGGAATCAGTCACTCGCTAACCGCATTTCATCTCTTTGTAGTGGTCCAAGCCACGCTGTACCCTTGGCTCCTCTACAGGCAGGGTGCTGCTCAAGGTGCCTGCAAAACCAGACACAAAGCCTGCGAGGCTGGCGCACAAGTGAGCAGCAGTGTGTCACAGGGCTGCGTCCTCGGTGAGTCTTGTCTCTTTACGGAGTCTGCAGCTCCCTGCACTTTCTTATGAAAGCTGGAGTTCCGGAACACTAATGCGCATCAGGACCCCAAGCTTTAGGAAGCCAAAGAGCCATCAAGGTCTGTGTGGAAAGCACGGTCCAGTCTTTGTCAGCAGAGATTCTGTTTAACAGGGCTTGGACTTGAGTCTTTAGCAAGTGCCTCCAGATGACCCTGACCATGGAGAGACATCAGCCTTTCTCCTCCAGAAGTTCAACACCAGGATGTGTTTCAGACCTCTGAATAACATGCTGTTTCCCCCACGAGCGGAGGATGGCGGAACCCGCTAGAGGTCTAGGGACTCAAACCCAGAGCAATCATCAGTCAAGGTATTTCACTTGCAATGATTGCCTCAATGCTTTTAAAATGGCTTTGAGGGCTTTCAAGGTGCATTTAACTTTGTAGATTAGCCTCAAGCTGAGTGCTGAGCTCTCGGGAAGGCGGATGAGCTGTGAGCCATGGGGCTTCATGACCAAGACAGTGTGCAGCCCTGAGGTCACCTGGGGTCCTGGCACAGACAGACTCGAAGCCCTTTCCCAGAAGGGTGCCCTAGTGTCACATGGGACCATGAGTAGACATACTATGAGAGCCGTGTGTGTCCACAGCTCGGCCTCTGGGGACCTTCCGGTGGCTTTCATCACACTGAATTCTCTACTTTTTGAAAACCATGCTGGACTCTGGGAAAAGATGTGTGTCACAGTCCTGCTCGACACACCATGAGGTATGAGCAAAGCAGACTGTCGCGGGGAAGGACGTGAGGAGCGTACATAGGCACAAGCAAAGCACTCAGGCTTGTGAGCTGCTGGTGAGCCGAGCCCTGCAGGAGCCGTCACCGGGCAGGAGTGGCACGGACACACGAGTATGAGACAGGAGCAATGAAATGCACACAGAGGCGTTGTCGCGGCCCTTGTCACGCCTGTTTCATCACATCCCATCGCAGGTGCTGTCAGGGCCTGTCACAGAGGTACACGGGGCTCTCGGGCAGCAGCCGGCCCGGCTGGGACCCCAGAGTCATGGGAGGGGCCAGGCCAGGTACCCCGGGGCCAGGTGGTAACGGGCTGCATCAGGGGGTTCCATGGAGGGGTCTGCTTTTGTCTGGTAAAATCAGTGCCTCCTCTCACACAGGGCACACCCCCACGTGATTGGTAAAATCCAGAGACACAGCGCAAGTCCACCCGGGTTTCCTGTGCACGGCCCTCCTGCCCAGGAGCCGTCTCTGCAGACATTGTGTGTGAGCAACGCTTCCCTCCTTTCTGCAGCCTTTGGGAGCAATGTGCAACTCTTGCTTCACAGCTGAGCCCGATCCCGGTCAGACCTCGCCTCCTTTCCACAGCTGCGTGCTTTCCAATTATGTGGTTGAGCCACGGTTTATTTAACCAGTCCACAAATGACAGAGGTTCCGGTGCCGCCTCTCCACACGCCGTGTTGGTGTGACCGTTCTTGTCCTTGAGAATGTGTGCAGGTTCCTCAGGGAAAGGCAGAGTGGGCCAGTCGGGAAGTCGGGAGCAACGCTGAGCTGCCGAGGTGCCGGCGGGGTGGGACAGACGGGGGGACAGCGCGCGGCCGTGCCGGCAGAGGAATTCCTCACGCCTTTCCCTTTCCATCAGCTGCTCTCAGCAGACGCCTCGAACCCGTGACCCGAATGCAGTGTGTTGACATCACTGTGTCTTCGGGCTGCTGTGTGTGCTTAGTGCTCTGATGGTGAGGAATGAGCGGTGGAGAGAAAGCCGGCTCCCTGAGTGAGAGTCCAGGGGTGTGGTAGCCAGGTGCGCTCAGTCTTCCTGGGCGACGTGTGGCGCTCTGTGTCCCTGCACCTCCAAGGCCACCATTTTTTCTTTCCTGTTCTTGTACATAAAGAAAAAGTTGTTACCCTTTTCATTTGAGGGTAAAAATCAAACCCTCATTAAGTCTCACAACTTCCTTCATTTATTGTGTACTCATAATCCTAATTACTCCTGCTTACAAAGTTTAACCTACTTAAGGAAAAATAACAGATTAATCCCAGTTTGACAACCCGTGTGTGCCGCATCTGGCCTTGGAGCAGCCTCCACAGGAAGGCAGGAAACAGAGGCCACCCTGTGCCCGGACTGGACTGCTCCCTCCAGGCCTGGGCTGCACCCCGGGGTGTTCGGCCGCCTGCAAGACAGAAATGTGGCAGAGCTCCTCTGAGTCCTCCTCTAGAATGTGAGGAACATAAAGCCGAGAGCCAGGGATATAGAATCAGCTGCCGATCACATGAAGTGGCACCATCCCTCAGTCAGCAGGCAGCCTGCCCCTGACAAGTGCACCTGTGTTTATCCAGTCCGCGCTCTTGCTCAGAGGGAGGCCCAGCAGCAGGTGTGGCAGAGTCCCCGGGGGACGGGGACGTCGTCCACTAGAGAGGGGTCCCGCCACCTGCGCACCAGACACATGCCCGGGTTTCCTCTTTGATTCTCTCTGGTCGCTGTTGTCTGTCATCCAGGGAAGAAGAAAGACCCAGCAGAGTTCAAAGTGTTTCAGGTGGTCAGTGGTGTTTGTCCGTAGTGCCGAATCTGACTTATTCAGAATGTTTTTTATTCAGTGGACAGCGACATTCGCAGCCAGCAACAAAACAGAGATTTGGAGAGCTGACGGGTGAGGAGGCGGAGCCGGTTCTCAATTCTCTCCTTTTGTGAGGGGTGTCCCGGCATCGCGTGTGCGCTGTCTTAGCCCTTACAGGTCCTGTGACACAGGCGGGGCGGGGCCCAAAGGAGCCCTTGCTCCTGGACCCAGGACACGTCAGGTGCCATGCCTGTCTACATACGTCAAGATGGGGGGCCTGGAGGTGCCAAGAGATGCTGCTTCAGAATCTGAGTCCTTGGTTCGAAGATGGGCGCGTCCAGCTCCCCAGGATGTGTGTGTGGGGAGAGAGTTAATCCAGCCCAAGTGCCAGCCGTCTGCCGCAAATCTGGCAGGGGTGGTTGAAATTCATCTCACTTTCTCACCATGTGGCCCCCGCTGAACCTCAGCAGGTCACTTATGCGCTTTGATCTTCCGGTTCCTTGTCTGCAGTCAGATAATGACAGCACCAGCCTGGCCAGTCAGACCTCTGGAGGTACCAATCCATCCAGCCAAGTGGACACATCGCAGAGTGGTCACCTGCCACACAGTCCTGTGATACAGGTTGACCCGCGAACTCATCTGTGCTTCTTTACCAGCCCACGATGTTGTCCTCCGTCGCCATCTCCATCACAGTGCGACCACGACAGCTGCCATCCTCATTGTCTTTATAGCTGGTTTTGGGGACCAGAAGTGTCTTTTCTTCCCACCTAGAAAGCCGAAGTGAGTGAGCTCTGAGGAGCAGCTGCTGAGGATGGAGGCAGCTTCCGTGTGGGTAAGTGAAGGATGCCAGGAGCCTTGCTCAGGGAGGGTGCACTCACATATGTGGCTCCGGCCTTTCCTTGACGCCTTCACCTCTCATCTTGCTGTTCTTAAACCACATACCCATCCATCCTGCTGAAAGGAAGGCGGCAGTGTCTATGTTTTGGAGCCTTGGTGTACCCACCCCCAGAAGAAAGTCACCGTCCAGGGTCCTGGCAGCTGGATGCAGCAGTGCACAGGGAAGGGGCAGAGGGCTGAGCAACACGAGCAACACTGAGCTGGACAAAGTTGTCAGAAGCAGAAGAAGCCTGGTGCGGCGGCACTCTGGAGGATGAGGCAGGAGGCTCACAAATTCAGTCCAGTTCAAGTGACTGAGTTAGTGACTTTGTGAAATACCAAAATAAAAAGATAGAAAAGGCTGGGTGTGCAGTTCAGGGTGGTGGCCCTGAGTTCAACAAGAAGAAACGAGAATTACCGACGAGGGAGCCTTCAGACAGAATGTAGAGCGCTCCAACCTGAGTCCACGCAGCACCCAGGGGCCCAGGAGCCTATTAGCAGGGACACTGGGCTGCGACCACGGCAGTTGATGTCTCTTTGTCTTCCGTCTTTCTGTGGTGGGGCAGCCTGCCATCTCCAGGGGTTCGCCAGGCGGTGCCCATGAGAGCAGAGCAGGAGCAGTTTTTACAGGGTAACCTCCCTTCCCGCTGCGCGTCAGCTGGCCCGCGGGTGGCTGGGAGGAGGGCGGGAGCTGGAGCTTGACGGTCACACGGAGGAGGCTGCCAGAATGCACCCAGGAGGCGTGAAAGGGAGCGGACAGTAGGGGATCTTGCTCCTCCGCCTGCAAATGACAGCGTGCTTGCCACGTTTGCTGAAAGGAGGCGACATGCATGCTGCCTCTGAGAAGTGGACGGGGATCAGGGGCGGCCACTCTCGTCTTTCTGCACTGTTGCTACGAATGTGGCAGCGGCACGCTTCCGCTTTCCAGTGGATCTGCTCACTGAGACCCACGACCAGATCCTTTCCCTTCTCACTTGTCCGCTGGCGGCACTGTGCTGGCCCCCCTGCCTCCATCTGCCCGGAACGCCGCTGGTGCGCTTGCTCCCCCTCTGCATTTCCTCTGCCTGCTGTGTGCTCTGTGATCTCCTCTGGATCCGGTCAGCAGTGACCATGGTGAGAACTCCAGGCCCCGTCCTGTCTCTTCCACAGTCTCCCTGCCACCTCCAGTCTGACCCAGGAGTCTTGTGAACTGTAGATGCCCTCGTGGGTACTGCCAGGACAGGGCGGAGATGCGATGCCTCCCTATGGAGCAGCCTCCGGGGGAGGAGGAGACTGGTTGGTTACACAACAGGGATGCAGGGAGATCTGCTGTCAGTGGGTTCCGAGGGCAGTTTATTTTGGTTTCTGGTTTTGAAACTGTGGTCCAAAGTCAGCTTCTGACAGTCTAGGTTTCTGTTTGTTGATGTTAGATCATAAACCCAACTGTTTTCCCCAAACCTCATCCCACGGATTGTTTCGAAGAAAAATGCAGAGAAAGAAATTCCACTGGTGTCTTCTCCTTTGGAAGCGGTGACAACTTCCCCAGTTGTCATTCTGGAGAGAACTCTGACTCTGTCTCCCTGCGGAAACCCAAGCAGGGCAGAGAAAACCACCCTCTGTCAGCCGACAGGACGCTGGCCACAGAAACACGGCTCAGAGCACACGGCCTCCATGTGAACACACCTTCCTCGTGGCTGTGACGAGACCCTTGTCCCCTTAACAGACATGTCAAGAAGCCGTCAGGACACATGACTGCCATCCAGGCCTTACAAAGTCACAGGCGTCCCCGGGAGAAGATCTGGTTAGCTCTCGAAGGAATCGAGGAAGAGTCTGATTTACAGAGAGTGTTCATTCTTTGTGGCTAATGAAACGAACACCTGGTAGCGCTCCAAGTCCTTGTGTTCCAGACACCTGTTCTTCTTCATTCTGAGCACAGTTCAGAGGAATATTACCTGACAGTATATGAAAGCGGCGCTGGATGTGATCACACTTGTCTTTTCCCCTACCCAAGAGATTTGCACTGTCTCTGGTCTCTTTGTCTGCCTGTCGCTCTGTCTCTGTCTCTCTCTTACTCCATATCTAATGAGCGCTTGTCACTAAATTCAATGCCTAGAATTATTTGATTGTTAAAGTCTACAAAATTCAGTTACTCTGGATATATCAAGTTAAAGAACAATAGTGAAATTCATATTTGCTGTGCTATAGGGTGAAACTAAGGTGTGAGATGCATTGCAAAGAGATAGAACTCTTATTCTTTCAGAGGAAACATCCTATTCAACTTAAGCACCTTTATTTACCTGATGACTAAGCAAAGGAAAATCCCTTCCCTAATAGGACACTTATTCATTCACCAAATGTTTATTGAGCATCTACTCTGTGCTAGGAGCTCTTCCAGGTGTGGAGAATGGGAATGAACAAAATAAATTCTGTGCTCACGTGGACTTGCACTCCCCTCGAAGGCAGTGGACCAAACGACCTGGAGAGCGCATTACATGGCTCCAGTGGAGGTAAACACCACAAAGGAAGTTCAGCAGGGTCCAGCTCCTGCCCTCAACTTGTCTGCAAGCACACTCCTTGGGCAGATAGGAGGCAGTGGGCACTGAGGCGTCAGCTCTCACTCATGGAGTCTCCTCAGCCGGAGTCTCAGAATGCAGCACCATCCCCGGTGCTCGGCAAGCAGACACAGAACCTTCGTTATCAAGAAGGAGAGGCGACCCCGCTGGTTTGGTTGAGCACTGACAGAAATGGGCATGCGACGCTGAGCTTGACGTCCTGGCTCAGTTATCATTTTGGGCTGTGAGTTTGCATTTTCAAAAACACGTGATGTGCATTTGTCCTCCAGCAGCATTAAACATTTCCCTTGTTGGCCGCAGTCTCGAGAGCCTTTCCAGCCTCGAGAGCCTTTCCAGCCTCACGATGGGACCTCTGTACCCACGAAGACCCCGCCCTGTTCCCCAGCCCAGCCACGGCACTGTGCTCTCTGTTGCTGGGGTCTGATGGCCCGAGGTTTTCACAGACGTGAGTCATGAGTGACTCGCAGGTCCTTCTGTGATTAGCTTCTTCCACTTGGAGTAGCAGCCTCAAGCCCATCAGGTTGTAGCACACGATGTGATTTGCTTGTTTTCAGAGCCGATGGGCCGGCCATGTCTTATTTGTTCATTCGTCTGCAGATGAATGTTGAGGTTGCTTCCACTTTGGGGCTGTGTTGAATGAAATCGCTGTTAGGTATCTTCCGGGCCTCGTCCAGGCTTTGGGTGCCCTCTGGTTGTTCTCGCGTTGTTCTATGATGCACTGCCCTGCACAAGTTCACGTCTCCCACTCTGCGTGACTTGCAGTGGTTTTCCGGTCCCCCGAGATTTGCGTTGCAAACTGGCCATCTCCTGGATTCTGGGGATGCTGAGGAGGAGTAAGAGAGCAGACTCTTCCCCAGTGCCTACTCCCTCTTGCCTGGGCACCCTTGTGTACTCCCTGGGAGGTGAGCGCTGCTCTCATCCCGGGGGGCACTGAGCCGTACTGGCTTTGGAACTGGTGATGGCGCCTGTCACACCTGGCATCCCTGCCGTGCCCTCCAGGCTTTCTAGGGGGCAGACGCTCCCTCTGGCCTGTGTGTGGACGCAGGTCTGGCCTTGGGAGTGGGGTGGGCCTGCCCTCGGAGCCCCTCCTCCTTTTCTCTTGCTTGCGGGGAGAGTTCCTTCTACCACAGACTCCACTGCGACTCTGCCTCTCCAAGGGCCCTGGGGCAACAAGGCCCAGAACCTCTGAAACAGACAAAATCAACATTTCCTCCTTTCAAGGTGACCCTCTTGGGTATTTTTGTCACAGTGAAGAAGCCGGTGCCCGTGGCACTCAGACAACTTGCTTTGGGAATGTGGCCCCAGGACCTCTGGGCTCTGCAATGCCGGACGAAGACTCTCTAGAGGTCGAGGGGTTTGGGCTGGAAGCGGAGGGCCAGTGTGAGGACCAGTGGAGAGTGGGACGCAGTGAAGGAGAAAAGTGGCGGGGAGGGGCCTTCCGGGTGAAACGAAGTGTTGGTTTGGACGCCTGCTCTGCACACCACTGTCCTGTGGCCACGGCAAGGGCTTGCCTGTGCCGGCTCTGAAAAGCCCCTGGGCAGGGCGGGCAGGTGTGCTGTCCTGCAGCTGATGGGCGAGGGGTCAGAGTTTCAGCAAGTCTCCGTCTTTCCTCAGGAACGCAGGGCCAGCGTCCAGCCTGGTGTGGTGGACTCCGATCCGTGCTCGGTGGCAGAGCCAAGGGAAGCTGGCTGGCAGGGAAGCCCAGCTCTGCTCAGAAACTTGAGGTCTTCCTTGGGCACTCACTGGCTGCACGGCAGAGGAGAACAGGTCGGAAGCAGGAAGCAGCAGGATCTGCCCCCCAGAGGAGAAAGCGGCCTTCTGCCACAGCGGGCGGCGCAGCTCAGGTGGCCGGCCGCCCTGGGTGTTGGGTTGCCTGTGGCTGCCGTCCTCGCAGAACTAAGGTTGCAGTGCACGGCCCTGTTCACCCGACACTATTGAGAGGCTTGGGGGAAGCAGGCCTTATCACAGGCACCGGAGGTCTCTGTTTCTGCCCGGGCTCTGGATGGATTTGGCACTCGGAAAGTGCTTGCAGACGGACTGCCAAAATACCAGCTAGAAACAATCCGGCAGGGTCAGATTTTCTCTGTCCTCCTCCTCTCCCTCCCCCAGGGTGGTAATCGCATTGCAGGAAACCTGAGCGCCGGCTGCTATTTGCCTGCAGAACCTGACATTTATTGAAGAGGACTGGGGGATGGCTGTGCCTGATTTACCGCTTGTGCCCGAGAAGCCTCTGCCTCTGAGAATCCCATTGTGTGGGGACCAGGTGGGAGTCTATCCTCCGGAGGGACTGGGACTTGGCAGTGAGGTGAATAGAAGATCTGCTCCGGGCCCCCCAAGCACTGTGGCGTGTGACTCGTGCAGCGTCTGGGAGGGTCGGTTTCCTAAACTGCTGTGATGTTCTTGGGCCCTTAAGTGCTGTCCTGGTGCCCAGGCTGCCCTGTGTGGCCCCGAGCTCTGGGTCTCACCCCTGCCCTGTGCCAAGTACTCTGGACAGTGAAGCAGATGAGAAACGCACATCTTCCTTTGGGGACAAATGCCTTCAGGGTTTGCGGAGGCGGTGTGGGGGGCGTGGCGCCTGTCTGGGAGTGGGTCAGGTGCAAGCCATCTGTGCAAGTGGGGTCCCTCAGCGCCCTGAAGTCCTTGGCACCCTGGCCGAGAAGTCGGAATCATCTGAGTGCGCTCATGCCAGGGCCTCGCTCTGGCTGGAGGAGGCTTGAGGGGGCTTGGAACGCCTCTGCCCTGGAGTCCCACCAGGCAATGCACCAGGGCCATTTGCTTTTCTGTGACCAGTCGCGTAGTCCAGCACCTGCCAGCCACAGCCACAGGAGCCACTTCTTTTCATAACCACCCCCAAGGTATGAGGAGAAGGGTGTTGTCGTTTCCCAGGTTCAGAAAGTACATTTCAACAGACAAGAAAGAAGGAATATGTTGATAACTGGGCAGAGGAATCAAGATTACCTCAGTTGTAAGTAGGGGAGCAGTACAATCGCTCTCGCATGGCAAGGGACAGGGCTCCGAGTGGTCAGGCTGATGATTTATGCATGGGGGCGAATATGTGATAAAACAGGCTGGCCTGAACCCCCAAATCTGATGCAGAGACTGTGAATTCAGTCCTCTTAAAGTGCTCACCAGAGCAGACTCAGGTCCCTGCTTCACTGTGTCACTCCTACCCGTACGGACTTCCCACCTGACGTTGCCACAGAGCTTTGTTTTATCCCTGCCTGAAGTTTTTTCACTTTATCAGTCTTTTTAATTCTCCCTGAAAATGTCACTGACCCTTCCAGTCACAGGTAACTGGGTTTTTTTGGTTTCTTTTTTTTTTGTTTTCTGGTGCTGGGGCTCGAACTCAGGGCCTTGTGCTTGCAAGGCAAGCATCCTACCACTGAGCTAAATCCCCAGCCCCACAGGTAATTGTTTTATGATCTCTAATGGCACAAACACTATGACAAAGTTTGTCATGATATGCTTGTGTCGTGGTATAGATTATTGGACATTCCTTTGTTTACATTAGTGACTTTGTCTTGTTCTCCATACTTGACTTAGAGGTCCTTGAAAATGGAGCCCCTGTTTTGTTGAGTTATGCTCTCTAGAACTGTTTTACATGATCAAGTCAGGCCCTTTATGAACCCCTGTTGTGGTGGGCTGGAGGGATGATGACGTAACCCTATTGCCCTGACCACCTTCTAGTGAGACCTCTGTGTCCCCTGGCACCCCGGGGCGGGATGTCAGCCCAGGGCTCCCAGGACTGGGTTTCTGGTGAGCCCAACAGCCGACCTAGCTGTGGTCCTGTCAACTCCAGGATGCTCCGGGTCCCTGTCTCCCTTACTTCCCACTGATGGCACATCTCTCTTGTCTACCCTGTTGAGATATGTAACATAAACTCTTTGGGAAGTTATTTTTTTTTTAAAAAGCAAACCAAAAAAGCCATCTTCTTCCAGCTGGTTCTGCCTTCTCAGCAAAATTCTCTTACCTGATTGAAATGGTAGAGAAGGGAAAATACAAAGAAGAAAACTGTATTAATATCATGGGAGGAAAAATACTTCCACACAGAGAGGTTGATGCTGGTCCCAAGACATGAACATTTGTGAAAATACAGAGGGACTCAGAATTGCAGTGTGGAAACCAGGCAGGCCCCGGTAGTGTGAACTAGGAAAGAAATGCTGGGAACCCAGGAACCAGCGATAGCTGGAAATGTCAGCAAGAGGCAGACACTCAAGGACGTCTTAGCCTACTTAAAGAAAATACCACTCGTATGTCCTTCCCCAAAATGCAATTGCCACAAAGTAAAGCATGTTCCATGAGCTGAAAAATACAGTGGCTATTTGGTTCTGCTGACAAGTGTTGGTGGAGCCTGAAGAACAGACAGCTCACTTTCCGAAGGAGCAGACAGCCCCGCGGAGGCGGCCTGTCCCCGGACCACAGGCAGGAAACTGTGTGCTGGGGTGACTTGGGACCCTGCACTGGCAGCACCACAGCCTGTGCAGAGAAAATGCATGGTTGCTACTTGGAGCCTCCAGGTGCAAACGGGTCCAGCCTCTTTCCATTTAAATCTGGACCATACTCTGCAAGCCCGGCACGTTCTCCTATACCATCAGTTGGATAAGTCTCTTCCCCTGGCTCCAAAGCCTCCGGGAGACGCCAGTGTGCTCTAGGCCACCCCCAGAGTCTTCTGGCGAGAGCCGCACAGTCGAGCTCACCCCGCCAGGCCCCTCTCCACCCCAGTCCGCCCTCCGGATCTGTTATGCTCACCCTTCAAGCCCTCCCTGCACTTCAGCACATGTTCCTGGAACCAGCTCTTTCATCTCCTGGACATCTGATGCCAACATCTTTGAAAGTCCAGCTCTGGGTCCATTTTCTCCAGCAGCCCTTTTCCAGGAGTGCTTGCCAGGGACTCCCCCTTCTTCCCACCTGAGTGCTACAAGCACAGTGAACATCTTCCTGACACCCACTCTCCTTCCCTTCTGCCTGTAAACCCTGACTTTATCCTGAGCGGGTTTGGGACAAGGGTGGGCATATTCCTGTCCGGGAGAGGTGAAAGAGTGTGGAGGAGTCTCATACTGACATGGCCCTCTGCTTTCTTCTCGGTGCTACCTTTGTTATTTTTCCCTGGAACTGGCATCAGAAGTCACAGTGAAGCAGCTGTTCTGTGAGTGTAAAAGGAACAAAGATGTGAAAATGCTTTGCTAAGCATTTAGCAACCAAATGCTAAGTGTATTAGTCAGTATTCTCTAGAGAAACAGATACAATGGTAGATATATAAATATTTGAGAGCTTACAATTTGGCTTCCTCGGGCTTCTTACAAGTCAGGCGTGGAAGCGTGCAGAGGGTCCGTCTGCAAGCTAGAGATCCGGAGGCCAGAAGGATCCAGGCGAAGGTCTGGAGGCCCGAAGGAGCCAGGCGAAGGTCTAGAGGTCCGAAGTATCCAGGTGAAGGTCTGGAGTTCTGGAGCTCCTCCAAAGGAAGCGAAACCAATCCAAAGAAGCCAGCCATAAGGATGGTGGAGTGGAGAGAGGGAATGAGGATGGGGGTGGCATCACACAGCCCCAGACTGCTTATACTGCCCACCCACAACCAGCCCTTTCTTTTCTTACGTGAGAAAAATAAAACCTGCTGGATGATTTGCAGCAGGTTAGCAGCTGGTGGGGCTGGACACAAACTGTCTAGCACCCTCACATGTTGAGACTCAGTATCATAGAATAGATACATTTTTTACTTTCTTATCCCTTCATTTTTGTCAGTTTTCTCTCCTCAGCTAGATATTGTCTCCTCGTGGATGCTGTGATTTTACCTGTCTCCGTCACTACCTCATCACCATCCTTCTTCAGTACTGTCTGTGTGTCTGGTCGACCACTGCACAGTGCTGGGCCACTTAGTGAGAGCCTATCTCAAAATAAGAAGCAAAAAGGACTGAGTAGGTGGTTAGTGCATAGCCCTGTGTTCAATCCCCAGTACTGGAAAAAAATTTGATACTATATTTTAAATTTTTATGTTGAGAGTTAAGGGAGTTTGCCTCCATTTAAAAAATTATTAAAATATTTAGTGATCTTGAAATTAAACACACCCATACTTTCTCTCTCCTTATTCCCTAGACACACACACACACACACACACACACACACACACACACAAAACATTAGACAAAAGAGCTGTGTAAATGCTAGAAAGGACTTGCTTAGTAGTACCGTAGCTTGTTGGACCAAGTATTTAAAGTTCTTAAAATGAAATACACTAATTTTAAAAATGCGTTTGACAATACTTGAGAAAATCAGTGAAGTCCTTAAATGGAACCATAAATGGAATTTAGTTCATTCTATTTTAGTTGACAAAACATTAAAGAGTCTCTTGAAATTGGACGTTCTAGTTTCACATGAAATTTCCCACAATTACAGGTAAAAATATAGAAACATATAAGGTGGCTTAAAAGCTTAAGGACATTTTAGGTGTTTAATTGGGAAATGCATTACACAGGGTATTTAAATCCCAAGGAATTTTGGACACAAAAGCTCCTTGAACATTGGAAACTCTCAGATGAAAACTAGTATTTAAATAAAAAATGCCATAACAGGGGAGTTTGGGATGGTGTTTAACCAAAGGGACAGAGACAACATTGGAGAGAAAGCCCATGAGATGGTTGCACAGACACAGGCGCCCTGGAACCTTCCCAGAGTCGACCAGGATCCATAGGAATGCAGAGTAGAGAAGATAGGCGTACATCCAGGATGAAGACCATTTGTAGCCTAACTTTAGTGAATTTTTTTCACTAGATCCATTGCAAATTAAAGGAAAACACCACCAGTCCATAACTCTTTTTTTAATTTTTTTCCGAGGATGTGAATGGTTTCCCAGAGTCAACGGACAAATATCCTGGAGAAGTATCACTGGCATCTCTTTGTTTTGTGGGCCAGGGCTGGGCTCCAAGAATGAGGTGCTGCTGTCTCCTGGGAGCCTCGCTGAGACTCTCACCAGCACAGGTCCTCGGAGTAGGGAGTGTGCAGCGGCCATGTGGTCACACTCAACAGGAAGCACATCTTCTGCCACCACCACCCTCAGGGAGGGCTCAGGGAGGGATCAAATGGGTGTTCATGGTGCACCCGCACCTACTCTGAATCGCGAAGATCAGTGGACACGCTGGTGCCTCTGAGGATGCGGAGAAGCCTCCAGGAGAGGGGCTGGCTCTGAAGAAAGCTTGAGCTCACGGGCTCAGGGTTCTGGGCTCTGCTCTCACCCAAGCTTTTCCTTGCTTGGTCGACTGCACTAGGAATCACTGCCACATGTTTACTCCTCCACCACTTTCCAGGTCAGGGTGGGCCTGGGCCATTCTTGCTAGAGCTCCAGCCGCTGCACCAGTGGGTGGGAGGTGGCCTGGTCCTCACTGTGCCCTCTCTGGCGTCCCAGGATGAGCACAGAGCCACACAGATCTGAGAAACCGAGGAGGCCTCACCTGAGTGCTTCTTTACGTGCTTCGCTTGGAGAACAGAGCTTGCTAGGTACAAAGTATCCAGCATACGCAGCACTCTTCTGGCAATGCCCTGGCTAATACCCGTGCTGTGTATATGGTGGGGAGCAGCCAGCCAGAGAGGACCTGGGCCTGCCAAGCAGCAACAGTGCCGGGCGGGGGGTGCTCATAACAGAGATGACAACTTGGGCCCTTCATCGTGAAGTGGAAATTCATCCCTCTTGGTGTCAACAAAGCTGTCTACTGCTGCAGGGAGTTACAGAACATAACCAGTCGTACTCTGTCTGTGTTTATTGCCAGATTCTGCTCCTTACCAGGAAGGGCAAATTGTAGGTGTTACTTGGGTGTTGGTCATGATCAAGGCTGAAGCAAAACTGTTAAGAAAAGTGCATCATGTACAGCCATATTCAAAGCTGGTGGAAGCTCTGATTTCTTCTTTGGCTTAAGGACCAGGTGGCAGCTACAAAATCCAGAGATTTAAATCATGACTGAGATGGTGAGGATCTCCTCGGCGCTGGGTGGTCTGGAGCAGGCTTCGACAGACCCGTGTCTACACCTGGGTCTGCCGTGGTCTTGAGTGTGAGTCTGGGCAGCTTTCTTGGCCCTGTAGCTGTCTGCTTCTCCAGGAATGTGACAATACTTCCCAGGAACCACTGGGTCAATAATCTCACATAGAACTTGAAACACAAAGGTTTTGGTCAGTACTACCCTTCCTATAAGTGTGGCTTAGAATTTATTCCAGAGAGATCAATAGTTTCTATCCCACGGGGAAAAAACAAAAAACAAAACACAAATCCTCATGTCATGTTGATTTAGAACTACATAAGACGCTGAAACTGAGTGCAAATTATAGACAGAGAATGATTCCGAACCTGGAAAACTTGTTCTAGCTCCACTTCTTAGCTGAGCTTTGGAGGCTTTTTTGCATGTTAGAATTGAAGGTAGGAAGTCCTCAAAGCAAATGACACACTTTCATTTTTGGAAACTGAATGTAATTTTGTTACTTCCTAGTGGCTAAAAGTCATGCTGGGCATCCTGCAGTTTCTGCCTGACCAGAAGAGACGAATCTTATGATGAGCGAGAGGCCAGAGGAGTTGAGGACAGGGAAGAGCAAAAGGGCGCCTCTCTGGAGCTGCTCAGTCCACGCCAACACGGAGTGCTTGGTGGAGAAACAGGCTTCGGTGAGTGCTGTGATGAGATACACACAACTTCCTCAGCGGTGAGTCTCAGTAGATACGAGATTCAAAGACTGGGCAGATGTGCCGGCTCTGCTCTGCCCATAGATGACATCAGGGGTCGCTGGCTCCACCCACACGCTGGCAGGGTCAAACTCAGTAACATGGGAAAGACCTGGGACAGAAGACACTGTTGACTCTGTCTCTCTCTTTTTTTCTGTCTTTTTCTCCTTCCCTTTTCCAAGTCATCGGTACCAGGTAGAGCTAACTGTACCCATGCCACTGAGGGAAGTTTTGGAGACATAAAGGGAAGGGTAAGGAGACGTGGGTGGGCTGCCAAGGGACTCCCGGAAAGCTGCAGGCTGAAAACTCTGGCCAGACTCCACACCTGGAGGCCAAGACCAGCACAGTACCGAGCACTAACTACTGCAGACTCGGTAGGGCTGATGAGCACAGAATCAGGCCTTGGCTTGGGCAGCACCACAAAATGGTGGACATCAGGGAAATCTTACTATAGGTGTATATATCTATATCTATATATAAAACCGTATATATATTTTTGTTTTGTCTTATTTTTCTTTTTCTCTTTTCTTTCTCTTATTCATTTGGTTACTGGTCTGATGTGTTCTCTCTTTTCTGCCTGTTCTTTTTTGTTGTTGTTGTTTAGGTGTTTACTTTTATCGACTCCTGCTTTGTTGTCTCCCCTTCTCTCTGCTCCCTTTTCTCTCCCTCGCCTTCCTCAAATGACTGTCCTGATTTTTCCTTTTTTCTCTTTGGTTTTTCTCTTTCTTTCTTTCATTTTTCATGAGTAAATATTGTCTAGATTCTCTAAGGTTTGATCCACTATTCTCACCCTTCACTCTTCTGTACTATCTACTCGAGTTTCCCAAAGTGTAAGCAACCTCCTCCTATCCTTCAGCCTTGTACCTACTAGATCTCTCTTCATTGATCTCTCTGTCTTTCCCTGTACCTCATAATCCACCCTTCACAGGGTAAAAACCACTCCACTAATGGGAAACTCACTGCATACAAATCCCGGGTTTACACTGGACTCTACTTTATAACTGTGTAGACCTTCTCCTATGGTTAAAGATACAAAGTTAATAGTTACCACAGTCTGTTAATTTCATGAATGTAATTAATGTTATTGCTATTGATAATGTACTAGTGCAACAAGGGTGTCATACCGGTTATAACCAGTTGTTCTTTCTTGTATGGAAACACTGTGATTATCTGGGGTCATAATCATTAATGTACTCCAGTGTCTTGAGACACACAAGAGCCAAGAACCACATATACCTAGAAGACACCGTAAGAATAGACTTTTCCTAGAAAAGCATTGATAGTTGTCTTAAAATAACCTCCCATAGGGGCTGGGGATTTAGCTCAGTGATTAGAGTGCTTGCCTTGCAAGCACAAGGCCCTGAGTTCAATCCCCGGCACCACACACACACACACACACAAAAAATAAACAAAATATAAAAATCAACACTGAAAACAAACTAAAAGGGGAAAATAAATATATGTACAAAGAAAATGACAAGACACAGAAGTAAAGTACAACCCCAGACCCCCAGCCCACCCATAACAAATCCAGAGGACAATGAATTAGGGGAAATAAGAAGACGCCCAACCAAACTTTCAGAAATGATAGCAGCAGAAGTTAAACAACAGATAGGCAAGGGTATAGAGAACGTCAGATTAGAATAATTGCCCAAGTTAAAAAAGAGATGACAATCATAGTGAAAGACCTGCTTAGTGAATTTAGAGTCGACACAGATTAAAAAAAAAAAAGAGGAGCTTAGAAAAATGATGGAAAACTTGACCACTCAACTCAGGAAAGAAATGGAACCCATGAAACAGATCCAGATAGCCAAGAAATCAAAAACTTTCTTGAAAGTATACACAGTTGATTGAATAAAAGCAAAGACAGAATCTAAGACGTAGAAGACAGGACTGCAGTTAATGACCATGAAAAGGAAAACTTCTTGAAAATAGCTAGAGACTATGAAAAATCAATACAACAACTACAAGATGCAAAGAAGAACAACATAAGAGTGATTGGAGTGAATGAAAAAGCAGGAGGCAGTGCAAAAGATATTTAAAAAAATTATTCACAGAAATAATGACAGAAAACTTCCCAAGCATGAGAAAAGAATTTGACATACAGATAAGTGGGGCATATAGGACACTTACCCATGACCAAAATAAATCTACACCAAGACATATAATAATCAACATTCCAGAAATTCAACAAAAGAACAGAATATTGAAAATTGTTAGAGGAAAGAAAAAAATCACCTATAAAGATAAATCCATCAGAATCACAGTGGCCTTCTCAACACAAACCCTAAATCGAGGAGAGCCTGGAGCAAAATATTTCAAACCTTAAAAGAAAACAATCTCCAACCCAGATTGTTGTATCTGGCCAAACTATCTTTCAAATTCAATAATGAAATAAGATACTTCCATGACAAAGAACAACTGAAGAAATTTATGACCTCCAAACCATTCCTACAGAATACTTTGAAGGATATCCTAGAAAGGGGAAAAGGAAACTGTAATTACATGGACACATAAAAAGAATCCACCAGGCAAGACAATCAGTTAAACAGGGGGGAAACACAGAACCAACAACAGAAACGATCTATGACAAAGATGAGTCAATACATAATAGCTGTAACCATCAGTGTAAATGGTCTAAACTCACCAATCAAAAGAAATAGGCAGAATGGATCAAGAAACAAGATCCATCAATATGCTGCATTCAAGAGATACATTTAACCCAAAGGGAAATTCATAGACTGAAAATCAAAGGATGGAAAACAGTACTTCATGCAACAAGAACCCATAAAAAAGCAGGGGTAGCTATCCTAGTCTCAGACAAAGTGAACTTCAAACCAAGACTGATCAAGAAGGACAAAGAGGGTCATTACATACTTCTTAAGGGAAAACTCCAAGAGGGAGAAATAACAATCATTAGTATCTATGTACCAAATATTAGTGCACCTAACTACATAAAACAAATATTAAGGAACATGAAAGATCAAATTAACAGTAACGCAATTATAATGGGAGACTTCAATACACCACTGTCACAAATAGACAGATCAACTAGACAAAACATTAACAAAGAAATAGCATAACTGAATCAAATCTGTGAACAAATGGATTTAGCAGATGTCTACAGAGTGTTTCACCCTACAACAGCAGAATACACATTCTTCTCATCTGCACACAGGTTGTTCTCCACAATAGACCACGTACTAGCTCATAAAGCATGCTTAAGTAAATGTAAGGGAATTGAAATTTATCCCATAGTGCAATGAAACTGGAAATCAATGGTAACAGAAACCAAAAAATTAAAAAAATAAAAAATACAAAAACACATGGAAAATAAGTAACATCCTCCCGAACTACAGCTGGGTCACAGAAGAAATTAAGCCATTTATATAGTGAAATGATAATGCCAACACAACACACCGGAACCTATGGGATGCAATGAAAGCAGTGCTACGAGGGAAATTCATTGCATTGAACTTCCACATCAGGAAAACAGAGCAAGCTCAAATAAACAACCTAATGTTGACCCTCAAATGTCTAGAAAAAGAAGAACAAATCAAACCCAAAAACGCATATGAGAGAGGAAAGTATAAAGATCAGAGGTGAAATTAATGCAATTGAGACTAAGAAAGCAATACAAAGAATCAATGAATCAAAGAGTTGGTTCTTTGAAAGAATAAATAACATAGACAAACCCCTAGTCAATCTTTTCAAAAAAAGGAAAGAAAAGACCCAAATCCATACAATAAAAAATGAAAGAGGTGAAGTCATAACTGACCCTATGGATATCCAATGGATCATCAGCACCTACTTTAAAAAACTATACTCAAAGAAGATGGAAAACACTGAAGAAATGGACAGATTCTTAGGAACATATGAATTACCAAAACTGAATCAAGAAGAGATAAAAATACTAAATAACCCAATATCAGCCATTGTAATCGAAGAAGTAATTAAAAACCTACCAACAAAGATAAGCCCAGGTCCCGGCGGTTTCACAGCTGCATTCTACAAGAAATTCATAGATGATCTAATACCACTACTCCTCAAACTCTTTAAAGAAATTGAAAAGGAAACAGCACTTCCAAAATTATTCCTGGAAGCGAGCATTACCCTGATATTAAAACCAGAAAAGGATCCAAATGAAAGAGTACTATAGGCCAATTTCCTTAATGAAAATTGATGTAAAAATTTTCAACAAGATACTGGCAAACAGAGTGCAACAAATTATCAAGAAGATTATACACTATGACCAAGTAGGATTCACAGCAGGGATGGATACAGGGATGGTTCAACATATGCACATCAATATATGTAACACACCATATCAACAGAGTCAAAGACAAAAATCACATGATCCTCTCAATAGATGCAGAAAAAGTATTTGACAAAATCCAACACCCATTCACGACAAAAACTCTACAGAAATTAGGAATAGATGGCCCAAATCAAAATCTGATAAAAGTCATCTATGACAAACCAATGGCCAACATCACACTAAACAAGTCAGAAATTGAAAGCTTTCACACTAAAATCTGAAACAAGACGAAGATGTCCACTATCACCAATATTATTCAATATAGTTCTAGAAACATTAGCCAGAGCAATTAGGCAAGATAAAGGAAGGGAATAAAGATAGGAAAGGAAGACGTTACAGTATCATTATTTGTAGATGACATGATACTCTACATAAAAGACCCCAAGAATTCCGCCAAAAAAATTCTAGATTTAATAACTAAATTCAGCAGCATAGCTGAATACAAAGACAACTCCCAAAGGTCAATAGCATTCCTATATACAAATAACAAATTCACTGAGAAAGAAATAAGAGAAGATACATTTTTCACGATAGCATAAAAAAATGAAATACTTAGGAATCTAACAAAGCAAATAAAAGATCTTTACATTGAAAACTACAGTACTCTAAAAAAGGAAATTGAAAGGGACATCAGAAAATGGAAAGATATCCCATGTTCTTGGGTAAGAATAACCAACATAGTGAAAATGGCCATACATCCTAAATTGCTATACAGATTTAATGGAATTCCAATCAAAATACCAATAACATACTTTGCAGAATCAGAGAATGCAATCATGAAATTCATATGGAACCAGAAGAGACCAAGAATAGCAAAAACAATCCTGGGCAACAGGGGCAAGGCAGGGGCCCTCATAATCCCTGACCTGAAATTATACTATAAAGCTATTGTGATAAAAACAGCATTGTACCGGCAAAAAGATACCCAAGGATCAACGGAACAACTTAGAAGATGCAAAAACAACTCAAAACACACTCAAATACCTCATCTTCAACAAAGAAGCCAAATGCCCCCACTGGAAGAAAGATAGCTTCTTTAACAAATGGTGCTGGAAAAATTGGCTTGCCACATGCCAAAAACTAAAACTAGATACATGTCTCTCACCATGTACTAAACTAAAGTTGAAGTGGCTGAAAGATTTAAACATTAAAACAGAAACACTAAATCTACAGGAGAATAGAATAGGAAGAACTCTCAAAGATATAAGGGTAGGAGAAAAAATTATGAACAGAATCCAGACTGCATGGGAAATAATACAAAGAATCAGTGCTTAGCACCCCATCCTATTAAAAGGCTTTTGCACAGCAAAAGAAATCACCAATAGAGTGGGGTGAAAACCCACAGACTGGGAAAAAAAATTTTGCTAGCTGTCCCTCAGACAAAGGTCTAACATCTAGAATATATAAAGAACTCAAAAAAATCAAACCTCCCAAATTCAAAGACCCAATCCAAAAATGGGCATCTGAAATGAATAAACATTTCTCAGATGAAGAAATAAAAATGGCAAATAAATATATGAAAACGTGTTCAACATCACCTGTCATTTGAGAGATGCAAATTGAAACAACACTAAGATTTCATCTCACTCCTGAAAGAACAGCTATTATCAAGAAATCAACCAATAACAAATGCTGGCGGGGCTGTGGGGAAAAAGGAACACTCCTCCACTGTTGGTGGGAATGTAGACTGGTCCAGCCACTGTGGAAATCAGTATGGAGATTCCTCAAAAAACTAAATCTAGAGTTTCCATTTGACCTGCTATTCCTCTGCTTGGTATCTTCCCAGAAGAATTAAAAACATCATACCACAGTGATATATACACAACCATGTTCATAGCAACACAATTTCTAATAGCTAAGTTTTGTAAAAAACCCAAATGCCCAAAGACTAAGGAATGGCTAAAGAAGATGTGGTTTTTCTACACAATGGAGTACTACTCTGCCATATAAAAGGATAAACTAGAGACATTTGTAGGTAAATGGATTCACCTTGAGAACATATTCTTAAGTGAAAGAAATCAGACACTCATGAGTATACATTGAATTGTTTCCCTGATATGAGAAACTATACATGTAAATAAAGGTAAAGAGGTATAATAGATATTATGTAAAAGAAAGACAATATTCAAAAGGGAGGAAAAAATGGAAAAATGTAAATAAACCTGCTGTAAATAGGGAAGGGTGGGGGAGCAGAAGGGAAGGGTGGGGAAGAGGCGAGAAAACCAAGATACATCATGTACAGGTACAAAATAACCATGATGAATGTGACCATTATGTATACAATGTACCAATACACATTTTTGGTAAAAAGAAAAAAAAATATGAAGATACAAAGAGTGAGCAGGGCTGGACATGGGAGACTGGAAATTGGAGGAAGGCTGTGAAGCACTGTGAATTTTTTTCCCCATGGCCTCATACATGTGAGGCATGTGCTCTACCACTGAGTCACACCCTCAGCCCTTTTTAAATCCTTGAGATAAGATCTCACTGAATTGCCCAGGCTGGTTTTGAACTTGCAATCCTCCTGCCCCTGCCTCTTGAGTAGCTGGGATTTCAGGGGTGTGTCACTATGCTTGGCTAGCACTGTAGTTTTGAGAACTGATTTTTAAAATGGCTTGAAGACAGTTTGTCTCTTTACAGTCAATAGCTTTCTATATAGGAGTCTTAAAACTCTTATTTAGTGCATGTTTCAGGTTCCCAGAGTAGTGCATAAGCTCCCTGGAGGTAGCTGCCATGTGTCATTTCTCTGCACACACCCATCTTCCAGGCATTAGCACTCAATAAATACTTTATGAATGAGTGAGTGAATACACGAATAATCACAAAATTAAGTAGCCTGAGGCCACCAAACTGAATGTGTCCTGAAATTCTAGAAAAGGTTGAGGCTGTAACTTCAGAAAAATAATCTTGAGAGGCTAACTGTATCCACTTACACACCTAGGGAAATATGGTCACTTACTTCAGCACTGAAGGCTCCAGGCTTAAAGCAGCACCTTTACGTGTGCATTTATGTGAAAGATTTAAATTTGGTAGCTACATGTAGACCCTGGTATATGTCATGAAAAATTGGAGTTGTCTGTTCTATTTGACAGAGTCTCACCTGGTACACTATTTCTCTTGAAAAATGGAAAGAATTGGCTTTCACAGGTCGAATGCTCACGTGCAAACACTTGATGAGAACAAGGTTGTAGCCTGGTCTCTGCAGTCTCCAGATCTCCGGGCCCCACCTGCTCCTTTACTCATTGTTATTGGATCCCTCATAGCTGGTTGAGTTTGTGACCCCTACACAAGATCACAGCCTGGTCAGAAAGAGAGATTGAGAGACAGAAAGGAAGAGAGAAGGAAAGAAAGAAGGGAAGGAGGGAAGGAAGGAAGAAGAAAGGAAGGGGCGGGCAGCGTAAAGGAAGAAGAGCCACCTTCTACTCCTCTTCCAAAGCACCTGGAAGTCTCCTTGAGCCACAGGCCGTCCTGGTTGGAGCTGGGGGACTCCTGTGCAGCTCACCTGCATGTGGGGGCCATGCAGATGCAGCTGTGCACTGAGGAATGGGGAGACGCCTGGCTGAGTCCCAGTTCCATTTCTCTGTGTTACATCACGGTCCTCTGTGGTGAGTGAAGACCAGTCTTGGCCCAGCTGGGACCGGCAGGTAGAGACCTTGACGACCGAGGCGAGCAGCCCACGGAGGCCCGGGCAGATCCTCAGTTTAAAGGCCTCCCGCGGGCGGTTCCGGGCCGCGGGCTCTGCGGACGCCTGACCAGCTCGCGGCTCGGTGACCAGGACTCGGGATGCGGCAAGCTGCAAGTTTTCCTTATTATTTCCACCCGCGCTCAGCCCTTTGGAAACAAGCGGAGACACCTCGCTGGACGGAGGCTCCGCCAGCTCTAAGAGCCGCCCTCGCGGTCCTGGTGCACTCGCCTCCCCGCTGGGCTGACCCCTGGAACCCGGGGCCGGGCTCCGCCTGCGGGGACCAGGGCTGCGCGGCAGGCCGGCCCTCCCTGCAGCCGCGCCTTTTACATTGCCTGCCCTGACTGGACGGGTACTTGGTGTCGCCTTCTAGTTGACTGTTTTTTTTTTTTTTCAGTTTTATGTAAAAATTCAAGGGAGTGTTGCTTCACTGGTTTTTTCGTGAGAAAACATTTTCTTTGTAGCTTGGAATTAAAAAATACAACCATTGGAGTTGTTTTCCTTTCCTTTCCTCTGAAACCAAGAAACATATTTTTCTTTCTGCATCGAGACCATTACTGAACTATCAGATGACCAGTTGGGTTCTGAAACCAAGGTATTTATAGTCTGTAAATATTTTCATGGTGCTGGTGGTGAAGAACGGGGTAGTCTCCCCCATGCACACAGGCTGCCTTATGATTTCTATTCCTCAACATTTAAAAGCAAGGTCTATTTTTCCTGCAAGGAGAGCAAAGCGATTTAAATCTGCACCGGGAGAAATTGGGTTGATCCTTTTCACTGCATTCTCAGACGATGGTGGATCTGTGAATTATGTACATTGTGAATTTTTACGATACACTTTAACTGTATAACATTGGCATTGGTGAATAAAACAGATTTATGAAAATGGACAAATTATACTTCAAACTGTTGCACATTTTCCTGAATCAGTTTATCTCAGAACAGGTAGTCCTAGAAACAGTAATTTGGGGATTAAATTTAAAAATATTTGGTGTTCACGCTCAAAGGTAATTGGATGATGTAGAAGTCGGTGTTGCTGCGGCGCCTGGGGGCAGAGGGCGGGAGGGCACCGGGAAGCAAGCGCTGGCTGCGGACCGAGCAGGGGAGGCCTGCAGGCCCGGACCTGACAGACTCACCGGGAAACTGCCGAGGAGCCCGGTGATCGCCCGCGTGTGGGTTTTCTACCTTCGCTTACTCTTTCTCTGATGTGTGTCTGCTTTATTTCCCCAAATGCATACGTTTTCTTTATCATGTTACTCTTTCTTAAATCATCTTCTTTTCTATTATTTTTTATTTAATTAACTCATTGCTTCATCCAACTGACACTCCCTCCCTGAGATACCTGGGGAGATAGATGGGACACCAAGATAAAGCACCATCTGGGAATGTGAATTCCCCAGCTGTCAACATGCCTGAATTAAGAGGCCTAGCGGATTAGGAAGCACACGCTGGGCGTGTCTGTGGGTGGGCCCAGAATGACTGACAGGCCGGCCAGCAAACCCGGCAGGAAGGCCCGCCCCGATGGGGGCGGCACCAACCAATAGGCTTGCAGCCCGGACGGATTGACGAGGGAAGGAGGCGGAGAGGGCTGCGTTTGAGAAGCTCCATTCTGCTTGGGTCAAGGGTCTTGCCCTGCTGCGGTGGCCTGCGGACCTCAGACTCCGGCTTCCTCGGCCTTCGCCGCGACTCACCAGCGACTCCCGGAGCTTTCAGGCCCTAGCTGTGGACTGAGGCTGCACCCTCCTCTCTCCTGTTGTGCAGCCTCCGGCTTTCTCGGCAGAGAGGCTCCTGGACCCTCTGCTCTTTCCAGCCCACACTGCTTCCTGGCTGCCATGAGTTGAGCAGTTTCCTGCACCGAAGTCCTACCATTTCCGACTCTGAAGTCCTGTGGTCGTTTGCTTCCAGAGGCGCGCAGATGTGTGAGAGTCAAAAGGACACACAAAGTGAGCTGCGGTGCGAAGCGAAACGTTCAGAGTACCGGGAGAGGGTAACTGACGAGGCATCCCGGACATTTAGCAGAAGGAAATTATTTTAGGGGTAGTTTGATAACAGATCAGTCTCATTCTCTGACCTTTCTATTCATTTCCTCTTTTACAATTTTCTTTCCCTTTCTTTCACATGCTTTGTCCTTGGTGCCTTGAGAGTCTGAATACAGTTCTTATATACCGGCTCCATGTCATTTGCAAGAGACAAACAGATACTGAGTTCAGACTGGCTTATGGAGGGAAAGGGATTGCACTTCAGGCTTTGGGTGTGTGTCTGGCTTCCCATCCCTGCTCCGACAGGGTGCCTCAGGCCAGGTGACCTGTAGGCCACAGTGCCTGCTTGGCTTGTGGAATGAATGTCAAGTCCAGGCGCATGGCGCGGCGTCGAAGCCTCTGTGCTGTGTTCTGCGTGACATCTCTGTGGGCAAGGGAGCTTGTGAGAAACAGAGAGAGACGTGGGGCCACTTCGTCCTTCTCATTAGGTGCCTATGCCTGTGGTGAGGGTAGAGACCCTGCAGGAGCCCCTAGTGCAGTCTCTCCTAAGGGTCTGACTCTCAGCAGTCACAATTCAGTGTGAGCTTTGATGCGATGTTCAAACCACAGCAGTAGAGAACCAAGGCACAGGAGTCTACCCTCCTCTGTGGTTGTGTTTTTTGAGGTCTTAGTTACCTGTGGACAGCTACAGTCTAAAAATAGTAAATGGAAAATTCTAGACATGATCAACTCAGAAATTTTGAAGGTGTGTTAACTTGAGCAGCTGGCGACATCCCGCCCATCCTATTCTGCCCAAGATGTAACCTTCCCTCTGTCCAGGGCCGCCACCACGAGTTAGGTTCTTAGTGGCTGTTTCTGTTACTAGATTGACTTTCTCAGTATCACCGTGCTGTGTTCACTTCACCCTTATTTTCCTTACAAATGGCCCTGAGGAACAAGAATAGGATGGTGGCCTTCAGCTGTGCAGACAGCAGCCTGTAACACTCGCACATGCAGGGTCTGTGCTAGCCACAGTGGCAGGCATTCTGTGAGGGTCTCAGGACATGTACCCTTGGATGGGGTGCGCAGTATTTAAAGGACGCCATGGGGAATCTAGTTTTCTTTCTTGACTTCCCTTTTCTGAGTTTTGGCTTTCTTTTCTTCAATTTTTTTATTAGTATATGTTTGCAGTACATAATGATTATATTCCTTCTGGGGAGTTGGTGCATCTTCATTCTTTTTCAATTCCCTTTTTCCTTCTCCCTCTATCTCTTGATCCCCTTCCCCTTTGAGAAAGATCTATCTCCCTACTTCCTATTATTTATCTCTTATTTTGCTCTTTATTTATATTTGGAGTTTCTCACCTAAGAGAAATGATGCAATCTTCAAGCTTGTGCATCTGATTTATTTCATTACGATCTCAAAGAGCACACATTTTCCTACATGTGACTCGAGTTTATCCTTGTTTATGGCAGAGTGATTGCACAGGTGACTCTGTCCCTGTGGCTCCAAGAGAGTGGTGGGTGTGTGGGCCACCCACCAGTGTAGCAGCCTTGCTGGCTCCTGAGGTCTCTCCTAACTCCAATAAAAGCTTTGTCTTCATAGTAGGTCTTGGGGAAGTGCCTGTCTCCTGTGTCAGTCCCGCTGACCGGGGAGTGGAGCGCTTCAGGGATTGGGGCCGGCGTCCATCGCTACTCTCAGAATCACAGGCAGTGAGCCTGGAGTGTGGATGGGCAGGAGCAGGGGTCTGGAGGTACATAGGATTGCTGCTGTAGAGGACGCAGGGAATGGAAAGTTAACATGCATAACAGCAGATGTCTGTTGCACAGTAGGGGCTCAGTGCTGTGGTCTGAAGAAAATGTGTTGTTACTGCTTTTGTTCACGTAGGCCTGTGTGGGTGCAGAGAGAATATTTTCTGTCTTGATGTTTCATTGTCCTCAATCCCCCTTTCTGCCCCTAGCCTTTTCTTCTCTCACCCACTGCCAGGCTTATTCCGTCCAGATGTTGTTGAACTTCTTTATTTAAGTGTATTAAAGCATGGTGGTTTTATAGGATGTCCAATGACACTGACATGGAGCGTCTTTGTGGGTTTGCTTAGCTTGTCTATTGTCTCTTGCTCATGGTATTGTGTGTGTGTGTGTGTGTGTGTGTGTGTGTGTGAGTCTGCCTATCCATTTTATGCTAGCCATCGTATTTTAAACATTATTTTCAGGAACAATGAGAATCCATGATGTAGTTACTTGTTCCCAGACAGGTTTTGAATTTGCTTCTGACAGCTAACCATCAGTCCAGGATCAGCTAAACTCAAGTCCAGCACTCCCAGGTCCGGGGCCACCCAGACAGTGGACAGCTGGGGTATGGGATGTTCACTCCTGAGCTACCTGGACCCTGAGTGTCTCCTGTGCAATTCTCAGCCAGCGTGTCCTTGGTTTAGATTTCTACTTCCCTCCCGGCCAAAGCCTTTCTGCTTCCTATGAAAATTAAAATTCGGAATCACTCAGTGGCTTTCATGCTCAGCCCCCTCCCGAGTTCTTGTGTGGCCTGTGACTTCTTTGCTGTATTAGTAGCTCTCTGTGGCTGATGTCGAGATGCCCATTATTTATACTGAACATTTAGCTAGTCTCAACAGAGGGCTCATTCCCATCTCCTCACATGCCCTCCTGGGAGCTCTCCATCCTTCCTCCAGCGAGCTCTGGCAACGCTCAGTCCTCGAGATGCTCTTTCAGTTCCAGCTCCCCCATCCCTGCCTCATGCTTTCAGACTCTGCTTGCGGACAGACCCTGCCGCAGGGAAAGTCAGACCCGTGTTTGTTAGTGTGCTGTCCTGGATTGACTTCTTATGATATTCTGGGCTTCTCTCTGTCTCAGTCTTGAAGTTGATAGTATGGGTTGCTTCTGGTTTCTCCAGAACAATGTCGCCTCGGTCCGTTCGGATGCTGATGTATTTCTGGAGCCTTTCCAATCCTAAATCACCTTTACCATCTCCAAGCATAACAAAAATTACAGTGTAGCACAGGAAAAAGGCGCAGATGGACGAACAGCATTGCACGTTTGAGATTGTGTTGCACAGATATTTGCCTCTACAATACTTGCTTGCTTCCCCTCCTGCTGCAGGAATGAGTATCCACTCACCCATCCCTGTGCTTGCTCCTGGCCTCACGGACCTAGAGATCCGAGTTTCTGCAGTCAGTGTTCTCTCTGGCTCAGGCCCTGGTTCTCTCTCTCTAGACATGTTTAATGTCCCCACCCCTCGGCTGCTCTTTGGATTTTTGCCTCTGCTGGGTAGTCTCTTCCAAGCTAGCTTCAGCCGCGTTCTCTGCAGAACTGTTCCTTGGGGCTTTATCTCTCTGGGCAGGGCTTTTCCAGGCACTCCGGTTCCCTCTTTCACCAGCTGCTCCTTGGCTGCCTTTGGCAGGTGCTGCCCTGTTGTAAGAGTCCGCGATTCCAGCACTGTATTCCCTTTCACCTCAGACTCCTTATACTTCTCGGTGATCCTTCCTTCCTGTTTCCAGTGCTGCACAGCTTCATTTCAAGTGGGTGTGTATGTATGGTTGACACTTGTTATTCAGCATCCACATTTGCAAATTTGCCTACTCACTAACCTGCATCCGCAGGGCTTTCTCGGTCATTCACAGACACATACGGGCTGCCCAGCTCAGGTCACAGGAAGCATCCCTTCCCCACATCATTCCTGCCCAGCTTCCCACAGTTTCGAGCTGTATGTTGGTTGCTTTCCTGTTTGGAAGGGTGTGGAGGCATACTCTCCAGCTATTCCTGTGAGACCCAGGTGACGTGCTCCAGGGGCTGTCATCAGGCACAGGACGTAGTGCTTGGGCTACAGGTTTGCTGTTCGTGAGTTGTCCCTGGTACTAAGGGAGGTGAGACTGCAAAAAGCAATGATGTGGTGACTGTTTGATGAGGGTGGGGCGACCAGAGGCCTCCAGAGCAGAGTGCATGTCTGCCACGAGCGAGGTCAGTGTTGGTGCGGCACAGGACACGGCGATGGCGAACATAAGACTGTTGTGAGCTGGTGCCATCCTGATCGCAGGTACCACAAAGAGTGACACACACAGTCGTTCTCTTCCTCAATGGGACCAGCTATGTTACACTTCAGACCTAAAAAGAAAATCCTCCGTGTAGTGCAGAAGTCCATACCATTCAACATCCGACTGCGGTCCACTGTCCAGTCCAGACCTTGGCCTCCCTTCACCCCACGCCCACCTTCCTGTGCCCTGGCCCATTAAACAATTACCTGATGCTACGTCTCCTTGTTTGCCCCTTTCTATCACTTAGGACTTAAATCCCCTAAATCTCCGATGAGATTCTCCTCCTCTCTAAGACTGAGCGCTCTTCTCTCCCTGTGAAGCTTTTCTTGGTGCTTTTCCACAGCAGCGCCTGGTTGCTCCTCAGTCCTCACGGCCACATTTGTCACTGCTGCACAGGCCGTCACTCGTGTTGAAAGAGAAAGGCTAGAATAAGTGAGTACAGGACTCGCGAGGGGGTTGCGTGCCAAAGCAACTCAGCCCAGAGGGTTTTCATTCTTCTGCTGAGAAGGATTACATGCCAGTAGCAGTGCCCACACCCAGGCCCACACAGATCTTCATTTCTAAACAGAATTCTCCACAGAAGGGACCAAGGTTGCTTGGAGAAAAGATTCATTCCAAGGCTGGAATGGGGAAAATGCAAGGTAAGTCTAGAAGTTATGCTTGTGCCAAAGAGAAAAACACACCCAAATATGCTGGAATATGTCAAGAGGACACAGAATGTGGCTTATGCTTCTCCCAAAGATCAAACCTGGAACAAACTGAGCAACAGAATAGATAGTATAACACACGCTGAGCAAGGTAAGCACCCGGGTCCGTACTGACATCTGTCAGTTGCTCCAAAGGAGAGAAAGCCCTTTCTACCGCAGAATGGCAACCGGGAAATGCAAGAGATAACGTAGCTATACAGTCAGCACGGGCAACCACCAGCTCACAATTGGCCAGACGCACATGAGAATCGCCAGCGGACATCAAAAGCAGTGTGTGAAAGTCGGAAGAGAATGTTTACACAGTCTCCAAGTGTCCCCCATACATCATAATGGCAAAGGGAAATAGCGGCTTTACCATTTGCAACCCCGACTGACGACATCCGCACTGGGTACTGGGTAAGGAGGCCCACCGGCACCCTTTCCTGGAGACGTGGCAGGAGGCCACAGCCACTCCCGCTGAGACAGTGCACTAAGGACGTGGCACCAGCTCCACAGCTCCTCCTGAGAAAGGCAAAACTGCAGTCCGACGCTGGGGAGCTATCAGACAAGGCCAAGGCCAGACTGAGGGACACGCAGCCTAGCAGACTCGCCCTCCCAGAGCACCGGGCCGCGAATGGCTGCGCTGCTGGAGGGGCCGCTCCAGACCGAAGGAGGCAGAGAGGGCGATGACTACATGGAGCGCATGCTTCTGGGTGCAGTCTGGGGCTAGCAAACAAGGGCTTTATAACTCCCTGGGCTACTGAGCAATGCGACGCAGGTTAGATAATCACACTGTATCAACGCTGAGTTTCCTAAATTTGTGGTTATAGAAGTGGATGGTATTGTTCTCACAAAGTATATCCTGAAGTATTTAGGAGTAACAGATGATGTTTTAAATTTACTCATCAGCAATTTGTAAAAAAATGCATAGCTGTGGAAATAAAGGGATGATAAAGCCAGTGAAGTAAGATTCAAATTGGTGATACTTGGAAAAGCCTGTGGGAGAGTATTTAAGAATTTCATCAAAATAAAAAGTACTAAAATAAAATCAAAACTTTGGGAAAACAAAAAACAGTGTGGTATTTAGTTTTCATCATTTATCTCTTTCCGTTGTCATGAAAACACCAGCAGACAGCTCTCGCCTTCCTTTGCCCTGCTGTGTCTCCGATTCCTAGCTATGTCGATGGAGGCGCATTTGAAGAATGAAGACAGGAGACAGAGAAGAGAAAGAATGGCAGAACAGACGCCCACCTTAACTCCCTTCTCTCCTGAAGTACCATGGAGTCCCAAATGAACAATCTTTCAGAAAAGGGAAAATCTAGGAGGAAAGAGAGACTAAAAACAAAGACAACTGCTCCCCCCAACACTCTCTTCTTCCCTCAGTTCCTTCGTTGGCAAAATTCTGGCAATCTTTTCCCTGGGAAATCTATTAGTCCTGGTGAAAGTAATTCAATAAGCTATGTTTCAATTCCCTCAATAAATATGTCAGTCAGCTCCCTGGTGGTCTGTTTTTTCTACAAGGAAAGCTCAAGTTGGCAAACATCACCCAAGTGTCCAGAGTTTTTAATCAGTCTTTTTCTCCTGTTTTAAACATATGCAAATGCCCCAAACTACCAAATAATAAGAAACTCTCAAAGAAGAAAGATAAAATTCAAAACAAACACAGAGAAAAGCAATTTGGAAGAAAGAGACTATATAATAAAGAAAAAAAGTTTTTGGAAAGAAAGATGAGCCTTTAGAATAAAAAAAAACCCTATAAGATCAATGGAAAACTTGCTGAAACACTAGGAAAATAAAGGTGAGGGAGTATTACAGAAAGTAGAGGGAAAAAAAAAAGAGATTAAAAACAGGAGAGTGAATACAGGAAAATTAGAAGATTATTCTTGAATGTCCCATATCTGAGCAATAGGTATTTCCAAAAGGAAGAGAGAAAAATGAAGCGGAGGAGAATTATCCACAGAGTAACTGCACAATGTTCCCAGAACTGAAGAACATAACTTTACAGGCCAAAGGATGCCTGGCTTCCAGAAAGTTCCATGGGAAAAGATCCCACCATGCACTTCCAGGGAAATTTCAGACCTGCAGCTCACAGGAACCAGCCACAGGCAGGAAAGCAAAAAGAGTAATAAGAATGGCTGTGGCCTCCTGAACGCATTATTGGAAGCAATGCTAAGTGCTTCAAACACTAAATGAAAGTGATTTCAACCTAGGACTTTATGTCCAAACAATTAGTTGTGAAGGCAGAATACAGACATTTTTATACCTGCCAAATTTCAGGACAGTCACACTTACATGGAAAATTTCAGGAACTTCTTAGAGAAAGTCCTACAATGAACTGCAGGACTGACTACAAAGGTATATGTCGTGGGACACAGCCTCCAGAGAGGAGCCGGGCAGGGAAGGGCCCTTCAGGAAGACGGACACAGAGGCCCAGGGTGCCAGCCGTGTGTCCATCTTCCCCAGGGCCTGCAAGCAGTGGCGGCTTCCTTCGTGTGAGTGAACCAGGAGGGAATTGAAGTTGAATTGATGGTCAGCATAGAGAACTGCAGGGGCCGGGGATTTAACCCAGTGGTTGGAGTGCTTGCCTTGCAAGCACAAGGCCCTGAGTTTGATCCCCGGCACCACAAAAACAAAAAAAAACCAAAAAAACCCCCAAAACAAAAATATGGAGAACTGCAAAGACAGTAACAAGGTGATGAAAACCCATAGAAAACAAAATTTCACAGGCACACGAAAATACGTGACTCAACTGGTCCATGTTCAGTAGAATCGTGGAGCTGCTCCATATCCACCTAACTGTATTGGAAGGAGGGGGACATGCAGGGCAAACACAGGGGAACAAGGAGTAAGGGTACATTTTTTATGCCAGTAAATCAGCAGACAGCTTCATGTCAGCGGTTCAGTCTGGGAAAGGACTCATGGAGGGTTGCGGCTGTGAAGTTCGTCACGAAGTAGATTGCACGCAGTGTGAGAAGGCTGAGCGGGCGAGGTTCTGCGGAGGGGAGGGCAGGATGCGAGGGTCACCCTGTCTGAGACTGAGTGCTGTGTGTCGGTGGCAGGGGCTCTGGCGTCTCAGGGCAGGAAGGGGCTGGGACAGGACAGTGAGGGTGAGCTGCTGCCTCTGTCCGCCGCTGCATCTTCCCCAGAAAGACTTTCGAGTTCTAACCACAGCTCTCGTGGGTGTCCCCTCCCCTAAATCTCGTGCACATCTTATCTTTGAGTCAACTGTCCCACAACAGGAGGTTTAGGAGCGCTGGAGACGGCCGTTCACAGCAGACATCTGGTCCGCCCCTCATCGCCACGTTAGTCACCCAAGGAGACAGAGCAAGGTGTGCCTCCTGCGACAGCGGCCCCTTCCCAAGGCATACAGGACGTCTCCCCGCTTTCACCTGGGGGTGAGTTCATCGGCTCCACCGAGGCACGCCACTGCATCTTCTTTCAACACCGAGACGTAAAGTCGAGCACTGTGAGCTAGCAGGGGAGTAGGGGATAAACATTGATATTTGATGCTCTTATCAAATCAAGGAAGAAATGTAACTGTGAAAGTTGGTGTTCCGCAACTTGCAATATGGTTGTAGCAAAAGTTGTAGCTTTGGCAGCCTTAGTGCTCCCTTGATTTGTGTAATACGGGCGCGCGTGTACCTGAGTCACCACAGCGAAGTCAGGACTCTCACCAGCCCCAGACTGGGCCAGCACACAGCCCACCGCTCATGCAGACAGCAGGGGACGAGAGCTCACAGCTCTCCTTCTCTCCCTGGCCTTCCTCAGTGAGACCGGGGTCTCTTCTCAGGTGGCCGTGTTTCTGGGAAGGGGCCCTCTAGACATTCCCTAAACTGACGTTACCTTCTTGATGCCCACAATGTTACCATGGTCTAGCGAAGCCAGCTTCTGGAGTTGGGTGCACGTCAGAGTTTACCGGGACAGTGTCCCACCGGCCTCTCCAAGCCCCAAACCCACACTCATTCCCCCTTTGTAAGTAGAAGAGTCTCTGCATTGTTTTCAGACCTGTGGATGGAGATTTTTTTATTATCTAAAACTTTTTCCATATTGCTCCAAGGTTAACAGCTTATAGAAATGTGTGTAATAAGAAAAGCACATTGAAATAGGTGAGAAGAAAATGGCAAAGAGAAAATGAGGGCAAAAACATAGAATAAGAAATGAAACAAATATACCAAATGTCTACTGTCAACTCTTGTACACTTGCCGAGGGCAAGCCACAAGAGTGTAACACAGCTCATCACATTCATAAATCAGAGACAGGTCACACCATCAGGACACATACAGCCATTCAGGATACTACCAGGAGGAAGCTCTGGGTAGCAGGTTCCATGGTTTGTCTCAAGTATCGCGAAGTGCCACAGCCAGGGAAAACATACCGAAAAACAGCTGAGAACCTGTGAGTCTTCTCGACTGGGTGTAGTAACGCGTCCCTCCAGCACCCACATTCACACACACAGTGCAGTGTAAAAGAGCTCAGGCCGCAAGATTGTGTGCGGGAAGTGAGTGCAGAAGGTGGAGTCTCGAGTCCATTGTGCTGGCCTGGCCTGGACTTCCTTTGAAGCCAACACAGCTGCCTCCTCGATGTCTCTGCCGGCCGGAGAGCAGATAAAGCCGGGGTCTTATCAGGCCAGAGTGTGGGGAGCTCTCCAGCGGCAGAGCGCAGCACTAACGTTTGGAGCAGTCAAATATTTACACATTTTTTAAAAGCTAAATAAGTGACTATGATATGACTTTTAAAAACAACAAATTAGCCTGGATAAGGCCTGGTCCATGACCCTGGTGAAGATTTTTCATGTTAATTCAATTACTGCATCCATAACACAGTAAATGCACATACACTACCACAGACAACTAGCAAAATCAATATTCAGTTTATATTTAAAAGAGAAAAAGCATACTATTAATATTGACACGACGCCCATGAATGCCAGCATTGGTTCCAAAGCAATTAAAGGATAAATTCTAGCCTAGAAGAGTCCAGACAGTATTGAGAAACATCAACAATGAATAAAAAAACTGTGGGAAATCTTAAATCTGACAATATGACTATCTGATAGCACAAAAGATAAGAAAACTCTAAATCAATTAGCTAATGAAAACAGGAATCAGTGCCAAAGTCAGCCAAATCTGTGGACATGAATACTTAGGAAGGTTTCAGAAAATTTAAATCTAGTCTACTCTACTCATCATCCAGCCCCCAAATCACTACATCCTGTGGATCCTTGTATTGAAAACATGTCTTATCGAACTCCCAGTTGAAAGGGTAAATACGGCAGCAGAGAGCCTCTTCAAATACAACCTTGTAAAGAACCAGACTGAAAAATTTCACTACACAAAATTGTGTAAAATTTTTCTATATACTAATAGCAAAAAAAGTTAAAAGACAAACGACAGAGTTGGAGAAATATTTTCAACTCAAATCACAGAACATCATATACACCAATATCTTCATATTCTACAAAGCAAAAATAAATGCCCAGAAACACAATAGAAAAAACTGACTGATATTCTGAGGAAGTTCATGGAAAAGGCAGCACAAATAGCTTAAGCATGTTAAGGACACAAAATTTCATTAAAAAAAAAAGAAATACAAATTAAAACGTTCCTGAGATACAATTTTTGGCCCGAGTATCAAAAATCAGAAAGCATCGGTCAGCAGAGCGCAGGCTGCGTTTCCCTGGATGGCGCACAGGACCTCGCCCAAGGCCACGGGAGGGACCCACACGCAACTCGCCTCCGGCCGGCTCTCCAACAGGCAAGGCGGAGGGAAGGGAAAGGGGGAGAGCTGGAGCATCGCCTACAGCAGAGAGCGAACCGAGACGCCGCGGGGGCTGCACGCAGAAGGCTCGTTCTCGGGGTGGCGACGGGGGCGCGCTCCGAAACACGCCGAGAGCTGCAAGGCGCGAGCGCAGCGTCCGCGCAGGAGACCCGTGCACGCCGCACGCCCTGCGGGGCCGACACCCCGGAAGCTCCCGGAGGGGAGGACGTGGCCGGCCCGCACGGGGCTGTCGCAGAAGCGGCCTGTCTGCGGCGCCTCCAGCCCCGCCCGGGCACCCGCACTGCCCGGCGTGGTCGCCCGCGGTCCGCGGCTCTGCAGGGCCCGTTGGGGTGGGAGCCGCACGGCCTCGGGGTGCTGCGGGAGCCCGGCCGGGCTCGGCGCGGTGACCCGTCCGCTGGGAGCCGCAAGGGCGATCGGGCCGGAGCAGGGCCGGGGTGGGGCTCGGCGGGCGGCAAAATCTAAACCAACAAACCCCCCGGCGAGTAAGTGTGCGTCTTCACACACCCGAGAACCAGACGTGGCGCACTCTGAGGCTCGGCGGCGACAAAGGGAGGCCGCTCGGGAAGCCGCGAGCCCCGCGGTCCCGTCCCCACCGGCCTGCGCTCCCTGCACGGGCGGGGCGCCCGGTCCTTCCTCCGCACCGACTCCGAACAAGCGGAAAGCGTCCACGTGCAGCCCGGGCGCCGGGCCAGGCGCAGGACAGGGAGGGCGCCGGCCGCGAGAGACACCTCGGCGGGAGCTGCTGGCGGCGCGCGGCCCGAGGCCCGCGGAGAGGCAGGCGGCGGGGCGGCGTCTGCCGGCCGTGTGCGTGCGCGGAGCACGCGGGGAGGCTTTTCTCCCGCGGGCGGGACGGTCGCCCGTCCCGGTTCTGCGGGCGCTCACGGTGCCGGGGCGCTGGGGACGTCGGGTCACTGTGCGCGCGCTGCGCCGGGCTCCGGGCGCCTGCCGCCTCCGCGCCCTCCGGGCCGGCGGGGTTTTCCCGACTGGGGCGGGGCTGGGACCTCGACCCGGGGCGCGGGGGCGTCCTCAGGGTGTAGCAGAGGGGACAGCGGGCCGGCGCACCTCGGTCCTGCTCCACGGGGGGGCGGTGGGACCGGGGCCGCTTGGTGTCCGTTCCGTGGTTCCGAGGTCCCCGGGTCGCACTCGCGAGCATCCTCAGGCTGAAGGAGGGGGCAGGGAGTGGTGCCTGGGACCTCGTCTCCCCGGGGTCCGAGGACCCCGCGTGCGTCCGGGTTGGGTCGGGACCGGGGCGGCGCGGGACGCGGGGCCCGGACAGGGGACGTTCGGGAGGCGGCTCCCCTCGGCCTGCGCCCGGGCCCTGAACGTGTCCGAGTTCTCGGGAGCCACGCGGGCGACCGCTTTCGGATACTCCTCCGCCGGTTCCCCCTCGCGTCCGCGTCTGCTACCCAGAGCCAGGCCCCAAGCGGTGGCAGAAGTGGCGGGGGTGTGGCCTGAGAGTCCCGGGGGAGGCCGAGGCAGGAGGGCCCCGCCCGCCGCCGCCCCTGGGTCTGGGACCTCGCGATGCTGCGCTCTGGCTTTAGGACCCAGGGGCGGCGGGCGGGGCCGGGAGCGGGCGCCACCTACTTATAGCGCGGACCCGGAGAGCGCGCGCACTCGGCCTCCGAGCGGCGGACCGTGGGGGAACGAAACCAACGGGACCGAAACCCAGCGCGCCGAAGCCAGGACTTGAGCGAGACCCCGACCCGCCGGGTCCGGGTCTCTCTCGCTCCACCGCGGTTGTTGATTGACTATCCGACCGCCGAGCTCCCGGCGCCAGTGCCTCCTCCCGGCCTCCTGCCCGGGTCCGAGGGCGATGCTGACTGCGCCGGGCTGACTCGACCCGACCCGACCCGACCCGCCGGATCCCCCGCCCCGCCCCGCCCCGCCGGGAGCCCTCGCCCGCTGCCCCGATGCGGCTGCGCCTCTTCCCCTTCGCGCTGGTACTGCTCAACTGCGTGGACCTCGGGCACAGCCAAGGCGGCCGGTGGAGACGCGGGAAGCGAGGTGGGTGCCGGTCCCGTCCTGTCGTCGCCGTCTCTACCCCGTGCGCCGGGGCGGGGGGGGAGGTGCCGTCTCGGCCGGGTGGCCTCGGCCCCCGTGTGTCCCCGCTGTGTCCCCCCCTTCCCCGGGGTCCGCGGCGCGCGTCTCCGGCTCCGTCCAGTCCGCTGCGCTTGGCGACGAGCGGGGACCCCGGACCGCGGCCCCCAGCGCCCAGCTCGCCAGCGCCCCAGCTCCCCGCCCCCGGGTCCCCGCGGCGCGCCGCCCTGGTCCCTGGTCAGGAGACCTGCTTGCTCCCGGAGAGCTGGTCGGGACATCCGTCCCAGGGAGGTGGCCCCCGTCCTGGGACGCCCCTCGGGGCCGACGGCTGGGCGCCCGGCGCGCACGGCACTGAGCGCCCGCCGCCCTGGGGACGGGCTCTGTGTGCTGAGTGACTCCGGCCACGGGGACTCCAACCCTGGCGCAGGGCAGGGCCACAGCGCTCCCGCGGCCGCCGGGGACACTGCACCCGCTTCCCTCGCTGCCGCTAGCGGCTCGCTTCTGGCGGAACCGGGTCGTCGGAGCGCGCGGTGGCCCTGGGACACCCAGGTCCGCGGTGTGCGCGGGCCCGTGTCCGAGCGCCCCGGTGCGTGTGAATCGGAGACGTGGTTACACACGCCTCCAGTAACACCCCCCCGCCATGTCCCAATCTGGGTTTCTGCCCAGAGTCACTGCCTGCCTTAGAAATGACCACGATCCGTGCCCACAAAGGGGCCTGCGTTTTTAATTAAAAGTGGACTCTCGCAGGCTGGCCAGACAGTGCGGCCACGGGGGCCTTTGGCTTGCCAGGCTTAGGGCCGCATTGTGCGAGCGCCAGATTGAATAGAGATCGCGTTCGAGTCCTGTGCATTGTCCCTGGTCACCAGCTTAAGCTGCTTTTAATTGATCTCATGTCCGCCGATTGATCCTGCAGGACTGTGGTGCGTCCGGCAAAATTGGCTCTCCCCAAGGAGAGGGATTTGAGTGTGTTTCCTGTGAGTGTGCCACCAGGAACCAAGCAAGGGTCGGCGGTGACAGCGACTCCCGAGCCCGTGGTGGCACTAAACCGGCCTGCGCCCGCTTTGTTCTGTGTCCTGGCAGCTAAGTATTTCTTTCCAGAAAGAAAAGTGGTCGCTACCTTTTGGGAAGGTGTGCAGCCCGGAAGAGGAGCATTTTCCTGGCTTTTGCTTCGCGCGGTCAGCCGGGGCACGGGGTGGCCTGCCCCCCCATCCCGGACCTGATTCTTTTCCTTTTTTCTTTTCCCTATTGCATCTGCAAATAATCAAACCTTCACGGCGCAGCGTTCTCGAGCTCCTTTGGCACTATGTTTAGTCTGCTCTATGATCTCAGATGCTCCGTAATATCATTTTCTTAATGAAATAAAATTCTTGGCAGAGATCAGATAATTTAGTCAGTTAAAATCAATTGCATCCAGTCTGGAGTAGAGAGCAAATGTATCATTTAACTCTGTGTTTTATTTCAAGACAGAACCAAAGGACTGAGAGAGAATACTGACCTTGCTTTGGGGCTGTACATTGTATGGAGACAGCTGAACAAAGCTCACTGCCTACCTCATTTTCTCTCCATATTTTGAAACAAAATCTAAAATACAAAGCCTGTTTGGTGGTCACGAGCGGGCCCAGCCACAGCGCCTTTCTCTGTTAACCAGGCAGAAGCACGGCCGAGCGTGTGCCCCGGTGGTGGCCTGTGGCTTCAGTGCGGGCACCCTGAGTGCTGTGACCCCACCTGTGTCCGTCCTGGCACCACGCAGGATTCGTTTGTTTGGTAAATGGGATTGTTCGATTCGTTTTGTTTTGGGAATGGTTGTAAGCTGCATTTTGGGCCGAATTATTGACAGTGGACATAATTGTATTATGGTCTCTTGGAATTTCTTGAACTTGGCATGCAATGACTTAATCTTATCTCGTCCCTTCTGTCCCTATGCCCATCATATTTGAACCAGGGTTGAAACAGTCTTTTGCTAGACTCTGAAAGGGTTCCAGATGTATAAATGGGGTTTCTGGTGGTGGGGGCCAGGTGTGGCCTTTCTGTGTGGTACAGAAGCCCCTGCTGCTGCTTCTTCCATCTTCTCATTTCCACAGAGTCACGTTTGGCTTCTTCCCTGAAAATGAAGTGTTCATCACAAATAGTGTGGTGTGTTTCTGGCAAATGAAATTGGAAAAAAAGATAAACACTTTCTTTTAAGCCACATAGAACTAAATGCATTTGTATTTGTCTTTTTAAAAATTAATAAAGCTATTTGGAGATGCTTGTTTCTTACAAGTTATTTTAAAGAATGTTTGATTTCTCATGGTGTTGTTTCCAAACACAAAGTGGCACATGGAACATATAAATCTTCACTTAAACAGAATACCGTCAAGATGCATTTCATATGCATGCATTCTTCAGTGCTGAAGTATTTCAGAGAAGCCGATGTGGTGTTTACCTTTGCAACATAAATGCTTTCTTCCTTTTCTTTTCTCTCTTTTTAATCGGCTGCTTCTGCTTCCAGTGTAATTGCATCAGGTTTGCTGGCCACTGAGTTACGGTATGGGGAGATTAGAGATGTGCTGTACACAAACCAACATCTGATTTTGCCAGTGCAGCTGGGAAGTGGTCCAGAGTAGGTGATGTTCTCCTGGGCCTCCATATAATCTTGGCCGACTTTATCTTCTCTTAAAACCAGGCCTGAGTGGGTTCCAGTATTTACAGCAATCACAAGTTGGATGTGACATGTCTGATTCCTTAATGCAAAACTGCCTCTTGATTTATGCAGAAACCAGCCAGGTCATGAATTATCCAGGCCATTTTTCACTTGAAATCTCCCCTCTTCTTTCCCCTGGAAACAGGGCTCTTGCATCTTGGGCGGAGAAATAGGTGCCTGCGAAGCTGTGGTCCCACCCTGCTGCCATCACACCCTCCTCCTCCCTCCCCTGCTTACTCTGTTCATGACCTTGTAGTGTTGGAATTCACTCTTCAGTCTGTGACAGTCTCTCCTCTAGCGTCTTCCTTTTCCTGACAAAGTTTTCTTGAGAAACTTTTGAAATCAGGCTCTGTTATTTGGAGCAGTTTCAGATTCCCAATGATCTTGGGCCCAGAGGCTCTGTGCAAAGGGTTTTGTGGCCGTGTGTCCTGTGCTCCGCAGGTCCTCCCTGTCTGTCCCTGGCCCTTCTCCTGAGCTTTCTTTCCCACCAAGGTCTCTCCTCCAGCCTGGGATGCTGCCTTCTATCTTCTGTCCATTTCTCTAGGTGTGGCCTGGTACCCTTCACCTTTGTTCTCTTTTCCTTCAGGATTTTCCCATCTTCTTTATCTGGTGTTTCTGGAGCATGTCCTCCGGTCTCTGCTTGCTCTCTAGGCTTCGCATTTTATGGGCTCTGGTTCCTGACTCCGCCCTGTGGATGGGGATGCCAGGCCCGGGGCGGGGCGGTTGGTTGTCGCCTCTTCCTACCCTGTGGCCTCAGGGACCCACGTCTCCCTGAGAGTGTTTCTGCTTCTCTCCTCCCTGTCCAGGTGCTCTGGCTCCTCCTGTCCTGGCGTCTGCACCACAGTCCTTCCCTGGCCATTCCCTGGTCCTTCTGAAGCTGCCGCATCCTGCTCTAAGCAGACGGACCTGGTCAGGTCTCAGTGAACCTCGCGCTTCAGGCCTGGGTGCTGTCTCGTGGCAACCACGGCTCCTGCCCTTCCCTGCCCTGAAGTCAGGTCACATGTGCCATGCTGGTGACTTTGCCCTCTGTGTCCACCTGGATGCAGAGGCCTCCAGGAAGGCTTCCTGGAATTAACCACCTGCCTTCCCATACCCAAACCAGTGGTTCCCTCCTGGTTTCTTGACTTTTTGTGCTACTCTTACAGAACTCCTCTTTTCCTCTGCACTCTGGTTATTTTGCACATGTCTAACCATCCTAGTCAGAGCCCGCGTAGGGTAATCGATGGTTCCTTCATCTTGGCATCTCGCAGCCTTGGCCTCCCAGAGTGCTGCCTGCACTGGCTGCTGGAGACTTGGCCTGTGTCTCCCCCATAACCTCAGAGTCTCAGTGACTCCGGGCCTCTCTGTGCACATGCTTGTTGCTTGAGCAATCGAGTCCTGAGTGGCTAGTGATTGAGAGCCAGGCAGGGAGACCTGTGAGGAAGGGGAACTGTACTGTATCTTCAAAAATATATTTTTCTAGAGAAAAGGAACTAAGAGATTTGCATCCCCAATCACTCCACCCATATGAATGACTAATCATTTAGGGGAATTAAAACGCAGTAGTAGTGTTTGCCTTCTCTGCAGGCTTTCTACTAAGAGCATGGCTGAGTTAGCGTGACCTCAGCACAGCACAGTGGTGGGACTCAGATGTGCGTGTGTGTGATTTACGGGTGCTCCCTGTGTAGTCGTTGCGCACTCTCCCAGGACCTGGGACGTGTTCGGCTGCTTACCAAGGGCGCACGATCTCAGAACTGACAGTTGAGTGGGGGAGTTGGAAGTAGGGCCCAGCTCTTCTGAACTTGCTGGCTTTTGCCGTCCCTGCGCACATTCATTATAAACATAATAAAAAGACGTCATCTCTGAATCCTTTCACAGTTCTTCAGACTAGACATTTTACTTGGTCTTAGAACTTCCTATTGCTTCTAATTATGCTAATAACGTAACTGGTATTAAATAACCAAAGGCTGAGGGATAGAGTAATTGAAGGCTAGGTCCTCTGGTGTGTTTCAGTAAAAATCTGCATAATTGTTACGGTAGATTTTTGGATCATTATTCTTGTACCTGAATTATAGGACCTCTTTTGTTTGTGGTACTCCCAGAGCAAGAACAAGTGTGTGCATGTGTGTGAGCATGTGTGTGTGTGTGCATATGTGTGTATACACACACTGGTGCATGTTTGTGCTTATTATGTGTTTACAAGGATGTATGTATTATGTCATATTACTGTCAGAATAACCAATAAAGACCAGAGTAAAGCTATTAAATATTCTTATTTTTACTATAAAATACGGAAAATTACAGGTAGTTTTTCTCTTTACTTAGTTGTTCGGGGAAAACTTTGAGAATCTCCTTGAATCACTGTGATTTTAACACTCTGCTGACAGAGAGATAAAAGGAGAACTTGTGAGCCAGCAGTTGACTTGCTCAGCAGGTTTCTTTTGAGCAGAGAATCTTAACTTGGGGTTCAGAGGTGGGGTTAGTTTGGGTGGTCTCCTAAAATCAGACGCGACCTCTGTTCTGCTTCCCTTCGGAGTCCAGAAAGACCCGGAGCTTTCCCTGCGCCGTGGTGTGGCCAGGGTCTGTCTCGCTCTTAAACAGCAACATCAGCTCAGAAAGAGCAGGGCGCCAAGTGGCTGCTTCAAACGAGGCAGGTTCCCTTTCCGAAAGTTTGTTTTCCTCGTGTGGATTTTCAGTTGTTTGCCAAGCATGTCTTAGCCTTCTAAGGCTGCTGTGAAAGTAGGAACTCAAAATTCATTCCAGTAATTATTTAGTTATTTGGCCAGGAATCCCTTCCTCAGAGACAACAATTGTCAAGTTCTGTCTAATCCCACCTAAGAGTTTATGAAAGTGCAGAGCAAATGCGCAGTGTGAGGGACTCGTTCACACTTCTTCTGTGGCCTGATGTCTGTCTCATTACGAGACACAGCGGTGGCGGCTGGCCGGCGGCCTGGGCACACTGTACTGCTGCTGGGGAGCTCGCTCCTCCAGCCCGCCCAGCAGGCTTCTGTGGATCCTGCTTCCAGGCCGGTGTGTGAGGCCCTCTGAACCTCAGCGGGACGCCTCCGTCCTTGTCCCTGTGTGCGCCCAGCGGCCGCAAGCGTGGGCCGACAGAGGGCACACTTCGCATTCTTTTCCTCCGGCTTTGTTCCCGGCTTTGGTTTGCATCGTGCTTGGGCCTGATCTGGTGCAGACCTGCCGCTCCTCTCTGTTGACACTGTCACCATCTCGATGCTCGCCCGTACACGGGGAGAGTTTTCTGTGCCTCGGCACTTCTGCTTAGCTCCTGAGACCGCGCTGAAAGGCCGTCCTGACCAGCCTCACAGTTTTCAGGCCAGGAAGACAGATAAAGCTAGAGGTTTTGTTCGTCTCCAGGCAGATTCTGCTTCCCTATCCTTTGGAAAACTTCTGGGTTTTAAAAATTGTTGTTGAAATGCTTTCCGTAAAGTTCAAGCCTAAATGTTCAAGCAGTGGATAGTTTGGAGCTGCCCGAATGACACCAAGTTAATACTTCTCAATTGTTAGCCAAAGTCTTTAATCTTTACAGACAGAGCCTCTCATAGTTTAGTCCTTCGGGAATGCCGAACACTGCCTGCTCTTCTTCGAAAATCTAAAGTTTTTTTTCAAAAGTGACTCTCTTTCCGCTCCTGTAATCGACCCTCTGGAAGCTCGCTGGTGTGCCCCTTCCCTGTTCCCAGGGCCTCTTTCTGGATGCTGATGTGGAAGGACTTGTGCTGTCATTTTTGACGTGCACGTTAGTCCCTCGCTCTTTTTCTCCAAGACCTTGGAGCCTATTTTGCTGTATCCCTCTGGCTCCCGTGGTAAATCTGCTCTTCGCCATGAAGCTGGGCTGGCCCCAGTGGTGTGACCGTCCAGGGTCCAAGTGACACATACTCTGTCCCTTCCCATGCGTGGCCCTTTGGGCTGACTCTGAGACTTCTTGCTTTCAGCACCCTCCCTGCTGTCCACACAGACACAGTCTCGGAGGCCTCCATGCCTCCTGCTTCTCCCCTCTTAGCAGTTCTCGTTTTTATTAGAGTGTTAGTGTCACGACAGCAATAATACTCTGTAGTTATGATGTAAGACACGAAGGACTGCAGGGTTGATGCGGACTGGTGGATTGTGAGCTGTGCTGACTGCAGAAAGACATGTGGAAGTCCTCACCCGCTTCCATTGTTGACATCCCACATGATAGCTGCAAAGAACTACTTCTCTTTATTTCGATATAAAGGAACAAACAAATCGCACCAAAGTCTTAACTCTGGACAACCGGTTTTTGAGGGTTACTTTCAAGTTATATATACATTTTCAAGTTAAGATAAGTTAAAGCAGGGCACACGGATCTTTCTTAATGCCAGAGTTCCTCCAGGGTCATGTCAGCTGCCACGTGGTGTGTCAGCCACTGGGCGTGGCGAGAAAGCCCCTGGCTTCACGGCAGAGCAGCCCTGGGCCACGCCAGGGCTCTGGGTGGGGGCGGCACAGCTGACCGCTAATCCAGTACTAGTGGCTTTCGAATTAGGTGGTCTCCTGACTCCAGGTTTTGCTATCACACAGATCTTGGTTTTGCCACCAGATTTTATCCAGTGGGAAAAAGGTTAGGGATAAGATAGCCTTAATTTCTCTAAAATTGTTTGATATTTGATAGGAGCCCAGATCTTCAGATAAATAGAACTTTAAAGCTAGTTTTCTCATTTTATTCGCTCCAGGATAGTTGTTCTCTACTTCCTCATGTCTACTTAGAAGATCTCAGAACTAATACCCAAGAACCATTCCCAGTGCCTTGTAACCGTGACTTTGCACACACACACATACATGCATATACACACACATGCATATGCACGCACACACAGGGAGAAAGTGAGCTGGTAGGACATCAGCAAGGGAGTCTCAGAAATTAGTGTTCCTTTTTAGCAAAGTGTTCTTCCGCTCCAAGAACCACCCAGCAGACTGGAGGCGTCAAGCTGTGTCCACTGACCCTCCGTTCAGGGCTGGAGGCCAGGGCCCAGGGGCAGCTTTCCCAACCGACCAGGCCACCAGACGTCTCCTGTCCGGCTCCCAGGCCGTTGACGGGCCGGGGTCAGCTGCCTTTCTCCACACTCACCGTCCTCCCGGAGCCCTAGGGAAGGGCACTACCGTGCCCTCTACCCGTCCGCAGGACACGCGGCGACCTTTTCAAGCCTGTAGCAGAGTAGGCCAGTGACTCCCTGGGGACTGTCAGGCACACTGAACAAACACTGAGATTTAACTGCACTCAGGTAATTCTTGACCTTGCTTTTTATTGGTTGAAAAGTTATAAAGCACATCCCACGTGCTATCATTTTGCGCTACATATTTCTGAATAGTTTTTACAAATACGGACATTTTCTTACCAAATGATAGTGTCACTACCATTCCCGACACATCAGTTACTTGTTGGTAACGTCTGTTAATAATCCGTACGTAGGGGATGGTCCCAGTGCCTCAGACTCTACGTGCGCCCGGCGTGTCTGGGCGGGTGTCCCCAGAGCCCCCTCTTTGGTGTGGTTGTGTGTCCCTTGAGACCACTGCGGTCTAGGTCAGGACTTCTCTTACAGCCATTTTCCTGTGCCATAGACAGACTGTAAAGCCAGGTTAGTTTCTTGCAGAATGTCCAACCTTCGGGATTTTCCGTCTGCTCATTGTGGGGCTTGTGTGACCTGCCTTCTCTGGTCCACATTTCCTGTGAGCTCTGTGAGGTCTGGCCAGAGCCGGGCTCAGTATGTGGGCCGGGAGCCTCCTCGGGGATGCGGGGACAGTCCGTGCGGTGCCCTCTGTGGGGATGAGACTGACGCTGGGGTTGTGTGGTGCCGGCCGGCTGACGGTGCTTCTGTCGGTGACTTGCAGAATCATCACTTCATTAGAGGTTGCAAAGTAGCCTTCTCCTCCTAATTCCGTTCTTTGTGATTTCATCAGCTGAAAGTCTTCTATTGTCAGTCCAGCCATGAGCATGTTGTTACTAAACACACAGTTCTTGGGGGTCGAGTAGGTGGCGAGCTTCGCTCTCCTGTAGCTGCCAGTGTGGAGCGAGCATCGGGCTGACCTTGCTGCAGGGAGGTCTCTGGGCCCGAGTCCTCCTGGGGCTGCGGGGTATGTCAGACGAGAGGAAAAGCTGCCGTGGCCGCCGCTTGGTGGCACAGCCGTGACAGGGTACCAGGCGTTTCGCCCTCTGCCTCAGGGACTGGACCGCAGCCTTCTGCAGACCTGAGTCCTTGCGGACACCCGCTGGTGCCGCTGCCCGCTGCCAGCTCTCGGGGGCAGTGAGCCGGCTCCGGTGGCTTCGGCCTGGTGTGGTCCATGGCAGCAAGATCGTGCTTTGTGACCCTGGACACCTCTTCGAGACTGAAGGAGACAGGAAGGAGGATATTTGAGGAGAGCGACTGGATCTGGGTCCCAGTCTCTCTGCCCGAGAAGCATTAGGGTTTCTGCAGAGCTTGCCCGGAGCGCAGCCAGCCCCAGGGAGCAGGTCCCAAGCAGTGCACGGGGGACCCGGCGACTCGTGGCCGCAGTGCTTATGTGGCGGCCAGGTTTTAAAAACGAACATTCTTTCTGCCGTTCACTCCAGCTGGCTCTTCCTAGTTACAGAAATCTTTATCCATGCAAACAGTCAGCTCATTGCTGCTAATCAAGTAGCCACTGGTGTTGAATGAGATTACTGAATTAAAGAGTCTGTTATCAATTTTGAACATAAACAGTATGGATACAAAATGTTTAGTATTTGGCTGATGAAAACAAACCCATTACTAGAGAAATACAACACTGCAGGTATGTGATTTTCTTACTAGTAAAGCACCTGTATTTATTTATTTATATTTATTTATTTAGTTTTATTTTTTAAGACAGGTTGGCAGTTCAGGGTAGACTTAGACTTGGGGTGACCCTCCCGCCTCAGCCTCCCAAGTGCTGGGATTACAGGTGTACACCACCATGCCCAGCCCTGTGACTTTAAAAGCCATACACTGAAAAGTGTTGTAAACTGAAGGATTTGGTTATGTTGCAACAAGGGAATAAGAACTAGGAATGCATGTAACTTTCTTTCACTCGTAAAAGCAGCAATAAACTCCTTTCTTCCTTCGGTGCATATAGTGTTTTCAACTCAGTAAACAAACTGCATTTCCCAATTAGGGCAGGAAGTTCGTGTCCTCTGTACTCACTCCTTCTCCACTTGGCTTTGGAAAATCATGTTTGCAGTGAGTCCTCTGTATCGTTAGACATGTTGGTGTTTTGCCTTGGAAGCAAATAAGACTTCATGTGATGCTTATGAAAGAGGCTGATTTTTCAAAAACCATTTCTTGCAGTTTGTAAAACAAATAGAAACTCAAACTGTATTTATTGTTGGAAATTTGGAAATACAGAACGACACTATGAGAAGAGAACAAAACTACCAATAATCTTTCCATTCAGTGACGACCATTGTTAACATTTTGACTTTTATTGTTTCAGATATTTTCCCCTTCTCAATATGAAATTTAGGCACTGTATATGGTAAGCATATATCGTGAGCTATTTTAACGCTACTTGGATGTCTGTCATAACTTCGTATTCACCATGAAATATTAAATTCCATTTTATTGTTGGGCAGTTAAATATTTCAGTGTTATAAAAAGTTTTCAGTATTAAAAATGCTGCTATGAACATGCTTATAATCCTCTTCTGTGCCCTAAAAATCATTCATGGAAATAGGCATAACAACGATCACTACATTTACTGAGCGCGTTCTGTGTGCCAATCGCGTGTGCTTGTGGAACCCTGGCCCCGCACCCTGGGCAAGGCCTGGACTACCCAGGTATGTGCCAGGCCCTGCAAGCATTATCCGCAAGTGACCTTGTGAAAGAGCCTTATTTTTCTCGGCATCATTAAGATGAGGAAGGGAAGCAGCAGAGGTGACTGGAGCAAGCAGGCAGCAGAGCCAGAGCCCCAGCCAGGCAGCCTGTGAGGTGTCCCTTAGCTGTGGAGATGGGGCCTTCTGCGGCTCTCCAGGGCACCCTGAAGGGTTCCAACGCTGAAGATGGGGGTGTGGTGTCCTGCCTGGAGCCTTTGACCACTGCTCTTGTCTCTTTAACCTCTTTCCGACTGTTCTGTTGGGATAAAGAGCGGCTCCCTGGCTACCCAGGTGCTTGCCGTTGAGGGAGACGCACCTTCTCCCCATTGCTTCTGGTGATTTAGCTTCTGTGCAGTGGCTGCCTCTGATTCCTGTCTGGGAAGCAGCGCTTGTGATTTTACACCCTCTCCCCAGGGCGCTCACAGCCTCTTTTCCCTCGGGTGTGGCCTGCTGTAGGTCCCGAGGATACCAGGTCCCTTGGCGACCACATTGGTGGCCTTCCGACTGATCGTCCAGGGGCCAGTTGGTTCACAGGGACCCAGAGCAACTGCTCATGAAACAGAAGTTGAAGCAGTTGATTTTCCCACTTCACTGCCTCAGTGTGTTCCCCAGGCGAGTCCCAGACTCCTTGCCCAGCCTGCAAGGCTCAGGGTGACCTACCCTACCCGCTTCCTGCTGGCACTTCTTCAACACTAAACACGTTGTGGTCTCAGGACCTTTGCACATGTGATGTTCTCTGTCTAGAAGGCATTCGCTGTCCTTCACGTGACTGAATCCTTCCCAACAACTAGGAAAGAATCTAGTAGACTATGGGGCCGGGCCTAGGAGGAGGTAGGGGCACAGGGCCCGGAATTGCAGGCTGCTGGGGCTGAGTTCTTGCCCTCACTCAGTGAGTATCTCTTTGGACTGTGCTCTTGGAGCTCTGCTTCTTTCCTAAGTCTTCTAAAATTTTCTCTGTGTTCCTGTGGGAGAGACCTGAGTGTCCTCAGACTGTGAGAGAAAGATCAAGTTGGCTTACAATCGGTGGTGCTCCCACTAGAAGTGTCTGTGGGTTGCAGCGGGAGGGGGTTGTCTGGCATTGCAGTGTAGACGGGAAAGAGTTTTACACAGGACTTGCAGGGATTTCATCTGTCTTCAATTTCCTGCGACTCCGGGGATGGAGAAGACGAGTAGGGAGAGAGCAGGGAGTGTGTGAGTGGCCGAGCGGGGTGTGGGAGCTGGTGCTGCCGCCTTGGCAGCATTCCTCCCACAGGCCCTGCGGGTCACACAAGGGCACAGTGGGGCGGAAGCAGGGTCCCGGGTCTGTGATCACTAGGATACCAAGGTGATCCAAGTATGTTGCAGGCATCCGCCTGTTGTTCTGTAGAGTAATGTGCACTAGGAAAGAAGGGGTACCAGTTCAGCACCCTGTTAAGACCCACAATCTTCAAGTCCCTAATTCATGTGTGCATCCCAAAGTCCCCGGTTCGGTGATGCTCAAAATTAGTCCTAACAACCGTCTCTTCAGCAGCTGTATCACAATGAGAGAGAGAGAGAGAGAGAACTTAGTTTCACCTGTTTGACCTGGCATTCTGTCTGTTTAAAAAGTTTAGACTACATAGTTCCCAGTTCTTCTAAGGAAAAAAATTCTTATCTGTGTCTTCATTTAGTCCAAATTTTTACACTGATCAGGCTCTCCAGTCTTAATCACTGTGTAAACCTGGTGAGACTATTTTAGTTCTGTGCCTCAGTTTTCCTGTTTGTAACTTGGTGCCCGAGAGAGCAGTTGTCACAGGAAAGATGGCAGGCACAGGCCATGTGGAGGGACTGGCTCTCATGGTGGGCCAAGCGTCCCACGTGCCCCTCCTGTGTTCTGGCCGTGCTTGCCTCGCACGTGTCTTTAACAGACTCCCTGTGCGTGGCTTGGGAAGAGTCTGGGGTAGCACCACACGGGTGCTGGTAAGTCGTGGAGAGCCGCGGGAAGCGCAGGGTGAGAGCCGGGTGCTGTCGTTCCTGGTGCCGAGGGTCTCACCCTGCTGGGGCTGGCATCCGATCACAGCGAGTCTGGATTCCACGGAAGAACTGGCTGCACCCACGAGGGGTGGAAATTCACGCACAGTAATGCCAGCTGTTACTGATCAAGGAGCAAAGCGTGAGCCACGCCGTGAGCTCCGAGGAAAGGGCCGGGCTGGAGTGGAGCCCAGCACGCGGCAGGCTCCTGCCTCTCTCTGCCCTCCAGGTCCTGCAGGACCAGCGTCGGGCGCACGGCGTGAGCCACACTGGAAACGCTCCGCCAGCAGCAGACTTGAACTTTCCCTTTCCTGCTACTTGCAGCATCTCAGCTTCTACTTCTGAACACTGACGTGCACGAGTCAGCATCTTAGCATGTGTAAGTTACTGAGCTAGTCTGGAAAGCCCCAGAGCGCACACGAAGAGCAGTTTCCTTGGCCTGGTGGAGGGTGTGAGCTGACCGTGGTGCTTGGGGACAGTTTCGTGGAAACATGGATGTAGGAGCCTGGTGCGGGCAGAGTCTCACTGCGACTGCGTCTTTGGATCTTCGGAGGTCTGTGTGGTGAGAAGGAACTCGAGTCCTGGACCGTCTCCCTCGCTGTCTCGAGTGAGTGTTTTCTTCTCCATCTCCCGGGCTGGGTTCAGGCCCTCTGCCCGGGTGCCCTGTCGCCGCTCACCCTCAGGCCCAAGCTTCTACCCAGATCTGTAGCCCTTCATGTGTTTTCTCTGAACATTAGGAAACACGTGGTGCTGTCACTGTTTCTGTGACGTCATTGGCCACCTTGCACGTTCACATCTTTCCACTGCAGGAAGCACCCAGCTCCTACCAAAGCAGGTCTCTCTGCCGCAGCCTCCGCTCTTCCTAGCCAGGGAGCACGGACGGAGCCTGCCCAGTGCATGCTGGGTCCTGAGGCCCTTCCTTCCTCTCTGCACTCACCCCAGGGAACCCTGTCTGCCCATCTGGACCGTTTTCCTAGAACGCCTGTGCTGACCGCCTGGGGTGGGCTCGTCCTCCTGCATGCTGCAGGGAGATTCCTCTTCCTGCATGTGGCTGATGGAAGGAGGCCACGGTGGGCACAGGGAGCTCCTGGCTCGGCCTCCATGATGTGGTCTCTGGGTGACGGTGTCCTCACTCCTGGTCCCTTCGTGGTTTGTCCCCGTAGCTGCCACGCGGGTCTTCTTCCAGGAGTTCTGAGTGTCCAGTCAGTGATGGGGAATACAGCACCCATCAGCTGAGTGCCCCTTGCAGGGAGGGGACCCATGTCACCTGGGTCAGCATTTGCCAGGAGGCAGCAGTGCCCTGGAGCTGGGTTCCTTCATGAGGCCCGAGCCCCCTTCTGGGCTGGTTCATTCCAGTGGGGCTTTGTTAGTGTTCCCTTGCCTCCTGGTGTACTTTAAAAAGAGCCGTTTCGCTCTTCATTTTGATGAAATTAGAATTAATCAGAAGGAATAGAAGAATAAACATCCACATATATGCAGCCTAGGATGGGAAGTTATCCTCTTGCCATATAACTTCATCAGTCCTCATATTCATTCTCTCCCCATTTTGAACAGAGAGATGTGGAGCTATGTATTATGGTCCCATGAAAGAAATGATCATCTGAAAGGACGAATTTCACTCTTGCATAAAATTTTTAAAATTGAGTATAATGAACTGATCTATTCCTCACGTCGAAAGAGCTTACAAAAGCTGATATCCCAGCCGTTGATTATAGATAAGCCAAGAGAATTTTGTTTTCACTGGAAGGTTTTTTCCTGGAGTGGTACAAATTCCACTTGAAAAGCAGTGAATGTGAAGCAGATGCACCTTGGGAACACGAAGGATTTGAGGGGTCCTGAGGATCTCCCTGTTTTTAAAGTTTCATTTTTAAAGTTTCGTTTTTAAACTCCCAATTCGGGAGGGGAAGGGCTATGTGTGCCCCTCCTGCATGTCACAGTCTTGAAGGAAAAGAAAAGCCATCTGAAACTCCAGAGAATCTGCCATTTTGGAAAGCCAGCCCTCCAGGGAGATGAAAATACATATTTTAAGTATTGAAATTTTAAGAAGCAAAAATGTCACCTTGAAATATATGTATTTCTGCCTTGAATAGATTTTTCCATCATTTCATTGCTACTTTGTGATTGTGTTTGTTTGTTGGTGTTAGTTGCGGTTGTCATAGTGGGATGTAAAAGCGAATGGGTGTTGACAGTGTGGCCCTGGAATTTTCCCTCTTGATGTCCTTCGTGCGTCCCTCCCTCACAGGGTGACATAAGCCATGCGACGAAAGGCAGGGTACTCCGTGGGTTCCCCCAGGTCTCAGCTGCCTGTACAGGCCTTGTGTTCCCACCTGTTGAGTGGGTAGTAGCAGTTCCTACCTCCTTAGGGAGTAGCAAGGGTTAGACAGCAGGACCTGAAAGTGCCTCAGTCCTATCTTGCTGTGTGGCTTGGATCTAGAATCCCTCTCTCTGGAGTCTCACGTGTTCAGAGGTGGAATTGTGAAGGGTGACTGGATCGTGGGACGCCATACTCACTGGTGAGTAATCCGCTGATGAGTTCATGGCTAAATGTGTTCTTAGGAGCTGGGGTTTGGTGGGAAGAGGGAGGTCATGGGGGCTGCTTTTGGAGGGTGTGTTTCCCTCCCCGCTTCTTCCTTCTGTCTACATCAGGCTGCCCAGCAAGGAGCAGCTTTCCTCCTCTGCCTTCCCATCAAGCCAGTTCTGCCTTAGAGTCGCCCAACCATGGACCAGCCCCTCTGAAGCTGTGATGCAAATCAACCTCTCCTCCTTTAAATATTGAGTCTCAGCAACAGGAAAAGTGGCTGATACGTGAGAACGTAACAAGGACAAAATTTTTCATTGTCTAATTTTCTGCAGAATTATTTAATAAATATACAGAAACAGATTCTTCATATGTAGACATTTGTTAAAGAACAGAGACAAATCTTGATCATGTCAGTCCTTTAACTTACCCTGTTACCTTGGACAAACACTGTGGACACAGTGACCACTGCTTCTTTCTACGCGGCATACTGCTGACTTTACCTGTTTGTTCACTGGGTGGGCAGAAATAATGCTCAGTGCACTTTCAAGAATTTTCAGAGTATCGCACACATCTTTAATTTTTCTATAAAATATGTATTGGAAGAGAACATTTCTGAGATTTTTGGAAGAACCTGAGGGTGGAATGAGCGAATGCTTCATCCACCACAGAGGATGGCAAACTGGGAAGCTGCAGAGTCCCAGGGGGCCCCTTGGGCACTCACTGGCCTGGCCGTTGGAATGAGAAGAATAAAAATTGTGGTTAGATATTTATAGTATTTATAATGAGGCTGAAAGTTTGGAGTAGATGTTTCGGGAGCGTCACTCAGCTTCGCACTCCTGAGCAGCACTTTGCATCCTGGGTGACACTGCATGACATCGCGCTACGTCACGTGACACGGAGAGCAGTGGCAGGGCAGGGATCCTACCGCCTCCCCTGCCCGGGGCAGCACTGGTGGCGGGTGGCTGTCTGTCTGCACCCCCGCACACACTCTTGTGCTGAGCGCTGCCATCTGACCAAGACCCCAGCTTCTGGTGCCCACCTTTGCCGTGCCCCCTTTGAAGCTTCCCTCGGCTGCGTTCTTCCCCACAGACTTAGAATGAACTGTGGTCGTTGGGAATGGAGATTTATCTTCCACTATATCTGCTACCTTGGTAAAAGTTGAGTGTTTTGTCTGCACAATTGAAGGGCTTATTTCTGTGGATTGTCCTTAACTGTCATTTTGGAAAGGGAGTTCTGGGGTAAATGTTTAAATTCTTGTTCAGTCTGTGTGGAACTTGGCAGTGCTGCATCCACGTCCTGGCTCAGGTTTGAGTTACAGACTTGAAACATGGACTGTCAGGCCCCTGTGTGCTGCCCAGTCTTGGGCAGTGTTGTATAAATGACACTGTGTCTCAAGCCACCGAGTATTAGCCCTAGAGGATACGAGATTGTTCCTGCCTCGAGTGGATGGTTTAAAGAAAACAACTGTGGTCTTAGTTCTCTTTGTTTCTCCCTTCCCACCACACTGCGTTCACATGTAATGGTTCTGTCTACCACTGAACAGACAATTTTCTTCCGCTCTAATCTTCTGAGTCATCTAAAAAAGTATTGTTTCATGGTGTATGTAGTGTGAGAAAAGTCTGTAATGGTTCTTGATTTGGACATTTCACAAAGCAATCAAATCTCACATATTATAATCCAAGATAAATGATAGCACATTTTATCTTTGCAAAATCTTATTACACTGCTCTGCAAATGTATAAACGTTTTCTTTTCGCAAGGCTCTAGGCTTAAATTATGGCTGCTTATTAACAAATGGTTTCCATACTCCGGGGAACACGTGTGGGCTTTTTTCCAGCAGCAACTGGCGTCGTTTGCATTGTCTGGAGCAGAGGCGGGTTGGGTGGTGTTTAGGTTCTGCCGAGCTTGGCGCTTCGCCGCACGAGACACACGTGTTTCGTGTTTCATTGAGTATTTACTTCTGCGGGGCTGCGATGCGGGGCTTCCTCACTCTTGTGAGTGGCGATGGCAACACAGAAAGGGGAGGCTTGCAGGCTGCTGTGTTCTCTGTCAGCCGCGGGCGTGTGTCTCCTGCGATGGGGGCTCGGCGGCTGATGTCTCATACGCGCACACCCGTGTCCCAGACACGGCTGTCTTTCCCTGTCTAGGCCTGGGGCCGCCAGCACCCACGACCCAGATACTTCTGCCCACTGTGCCCCATTCGGAGTTCCCGGACTTGTGAGTTTGGGTCTGGAGTGAATGGAGCGCACTCTTGATAATCTGGAATCTGCTGTCTTACATCATCAAGTGAGGCAGGAATTCCTGTTTGTTCGGATTTTAAGCCCAGGTGTCCAGTACCGGGGTTTGTACCAAAACACTGGTGCCTCCTTGGCTTCCAAAACCAGAGCATCTTTCCCCTTTTGATCGTTTTCATAACAGTGTCCACCCTGGACTGGAGAGTCAGAGGCGGCGATGACTGTGTCCACCGCCTGGAACAGCAGCCGAGTTTGGGGGACAGGTCGGCCCCTCATGGGCTGGAGAGTCGTGGATCACAGCGCTCCTGAGCGCCTGTGGGTGTCACACACTGAGCTGGAAGCGGTTATGCTTGCAAACTGGCATAAAAATGGCTTCTGTATTAATTTTTTGGTGGAAAATTCAGATTCCCCCCAAAGATGCATGGTGATAATTCCAGCGCAGCCGCACCCCTGTGAGGCTCTTAAAGCTCCTGGTTGTAGAAACAGTTCTGCCCAAGTGGCCCCTCATCCTTGCTCCCCAGGAGCTCTGCCCCAGGGTGCTTTTCCTTTCCAAGATACGACTTGTCCCCAAATCATGTTAGCGTGTTGGCCACATTGACCATTTTCCTACAGTGACTTAACAAAGGTCAACATCATGTTTTAGATGAAGTTTTAGAAGTAGCTTTCCTATTCTCTTCAGTATGAAGCAAATGCCACTAATCTGACACTGAGCAAAAACGCAGCAGATGGACACACCCCCATCCCCACCCCCACCCCTATCTCCATCCCTACTCCATCCCCACCTTGCCAGTGGTGCAGGGCACTATGGGCACCGCAGTGTTTCCCACTGTGCCTCATCTGTGACTTGACGGTGCTTCTCTCTGCCCGTCCCTCGCCCACAGTGCCCAGCTCTGCTTTCCCATCAGCCTCCTCTGCCCCTCGGTGTTTCTCCGCTCTGGTCCTGACAGCTGTGTCCACCTTCACATGTTGCTGTTGGGTGCTCAGTGCATGCAGCTGTGAGCTTTGCTGGGCTGATTGACTTTGCCCCACTCAACTCACGGTGAAGGTGGAGGGACCCAGAAGGGAGCGAGAGGCCGGATGGTGGGGGCTCCGTCAAAGCCTTCGTGAAAGCCTCTAGTTCTGTGTGGCGCCAGCCTCCTGTCACCATGTCCTCAGTTGTCACTAGAGCTGCCCTGAGGAATATGGCTCCTGCTCCTCTTGCCTCCGTGTCCAGAGGGTTTTGTGAAGGGTGCAGTCGGTTCTACTTCCTCAGGGCACCTTTTCCATCCTCTTGCTGCTCGTTGTTTAGTGGACTGAGCCGTCGTGGACTCCGTCTCTCTGGGCGCCCCTGGTGTGGAGCCCTCTCAGGTCTCAGGTGTTCTGGAGGAAGCTCTGCCATGAGGGATTGCTGCAGTGGCAAGGGATGTACTGGGACTGCGGTTCTGATCCAAGAGTGCTGCGTAGCGAGGCTGAGGACCTCTGAGACCTAGGAAGCCCTAGAACCCTGCGGAGCGGGGGAGGGCCGGATCCCAGGCCGCCCAGGAGCAGGGGTCACCGTGGAGTAGACCGAGTCAGATCGCACGCTTCCTGGGCGACGGTCAAATGAGAATAATGGGAGGCTCTGGCCTGGGCCGCTCGGACTCGTGGGATGAGCTCCTAACTGTGTCAGCATAACCCCAAGTGCTTTTGAGGACGTGCACAGGCCACAGGCCTCCGGCACAGTGGGCGCGGGTGCCGAGACCAGGGACAGGGCCCGCGCAGCATCTGGAGAGGTGGCCGAGCCCAGGGAGGAGGCAGAGCGCGTCCCTCTGCCAGATGGGCCCATTCCGGTGACGCAAGGTGGGTTCTTCGTTTTGTTTCTGAGGATAGCAGAGCAACTCTCGCTGGTTTACATGGCATGAAGGAAATTCTATTTGTTAGTTTACCACATTGAAAGAACACTGTGGATTTGAGTACAAACTTTCTGACAAGTCGCCTGCAGCTCCCGAGGGCAGTCTGCCCAGGTGCTCGGGCGCAGTGGGCTGAACAAGACCAAGGGAGGGAGGTTCGTGGTCACCAGCTGCAAACAGGCTGTGGGTCCCGGGCCAGACTGCATGGGCACAGCCGAGGTGGCATTTAGGGGTGCAGGAGCCCAGGCCCTGACCCAGGTAAACTGAGGCAGACATGTTGGGCCAGCTCAGGCTCTGTGGGCAGGAAGCACAAATGTTCAAGAACCAGGAGAAACTGACGTTCCCTGTAAACTTAAACTGTTGATGTGCAAACTGCAATTGAGTCAGTGAATGCGATTCCTTCTCGATGGTGAGAATGAACCAGTCAGAAAGCACAAACAGCAGTGAGTTCACGGTCCCCAGGCAGGACCGTCAAGCTCAACCTGTTCACACCTGTGCCTCGCTCGTAGCGAGACTCGTAGCGAGAAGCAGCAGTGAGAGGCGGTGACTGGAGCGTCACCGTGTGATTCACTGAGTGAAGCACGGTAATTCGCAAGCACTGTCTGCAAGTCCACTGCAGTTGCTGGACAGTGAATCGTTTGGTCTTTGTCGCCATTAGATTTTTCTTTCACAGAGGATCCAATCTCCTCCTTCCCAGCCTGATTTTCTTTCTTTTTTTCCCCTCTCCTTGCTAATAAGCAAGGGTCCCAACTTGGAAGATGTGTTTTTCTGGGGAGAGCTTTCAATAGATTTCAATTTGATGTAACACTTTTATCTATCACGAAAGGGCACGTAGAGAAAAGAGCTGATAATTTTAATCGAAACTAAATAAATAAGAAAATAAAACTTAGGTTCTGTGTGGCAATCTGACTGGTCGTGAGAGATGAGTATAGGGTTGAGTGTCCTCCCACACAGCATGTCTTTCCGAGGCTTGGTATTTAGCATGTTTCCACCCTGGGCCATTTCAGGGTCTGATTTCCGACGTGGCTTTGCCCACAACCTGAGTCCCCTCCACTCCCAGCAAAGTCTCACTGTACTTTGGAGCCTCCGTGGTCCAACTGTGGTCAGACCTCTGTGGTTATTACTCTGACTCTCAAATAAGGGTTGGGGGGAAACTGACATCAAGGTTTTAAAAAACGAACAATTGCAATCGAACTACAAATACAGAGTACCATCTGTATCCATCAGGCCGACCTGACATTTGTTAAGATTACTCTACACACGCTTGCTCTGTTCTTTTCTCTGATGAAGCTTTTTATGTTTTTACGTTTCTGGTATAAAGTCTAAATTGCTAAGTTGCCCAGGTGGAGCTTGAACTTGTGACCCTCCTACTTCAGCCTTCGTGAGTGCTGGGATTCCACGTGTGCATCCCCACTGCTAAAGCGGTTTTAAGCAAATTTCAGATATGTGCTTTACCTTAACACACTTTGTTATTTATTTATAAAATGTAGTTCATTTATAGCAATGCCATTATCAGACCTATCAAAATTAATAATTCCTCAGTATCACTGAAACCGTCACATTTCTCGGTTGTCTCTGAAACACTTTTTAGGGTACTTGTCATTTCTCCAGCTAGGACCCTGACTCCAGTAAACACGCTGGAGACTGCATAGAGAATACGTTATTCCTGATGCAGTTAGAACAAGTGAGGGGGAAAGCCTCCCCCCCAGAAACCCTGAAGAGTTTTGTGGGAGGAGCGACACATTCTCAGTTTCTGTCCTTGAGGGCACTGTGATCTTGCTCCTGGAGTGAGACATCCCCTGTGCCTTGAAGCGCTGTGAACCACATTTCTGGTTTAAGGGGGGATTGCTTCTCACAGCACATTCTGCGTCAGGCAGGTACAGTGATTTCGTGTTCTAACATTAGTTGTGCAACTGCTGTTTTGATTGTGCTTAGAAAAATGCACACAGCACAGTGACTCGGCGGAGGCTTCCAGGTACAGCAGCAGGGCTTAGGACTCGGCTTGCTCTTCTCTGCTCTCTGCTTGGTTTTCCTCATCTGACCTGCACCAAGCACAGCCAGCTCCCCTTTCTTCATCCTTTAAGAAAACTGAAGGGCCTGGGAAGTGTAGTGAGGTGGAGGATCGTGCCTCTTGTATAGCAAGAGCTTCTCTTTAATAAGCAGCAAGCCTGCGGCCCGTGGGGCGACAAAGCTGTGTAAGGCTGTACTGAATGAAAGAACCCGATGAGTCGGTGCCCGCACAGCACTCCTGCTCTGGGACAATTGTTAAGATGGGAGAGACTCTGGAGTTGAATGAGGCAGGAAGTAGGGAAGGGGACGGCTGCTGCTGTGTTGGGGGGAAGCTGGGATCAGGGAGCCCTCCGGAAATGCTTGCAGTAACTGAGGAGGCAGGAGAGGCTGGTGCTTGCCGTGGCCCACGCACCTGTGGTCTGGTTCCACGGCTTAGGCTGAAACCTGCAAGGTGGCAAATGAGTGGCAGCCTGCCTGTGAGTCTGTGATGGTACAGTCCAGGTGTGGGCTCCAGTCCTCACCTGCCCCAGCACATTTCCTTTCTTCCTTTTCACACTTGTGCTGGAAATGCAGGATGCCGGGTGGTATCTCCAAAAGACTACGGGTGACCTTGGCAGACTGGTGCACCCCCAGGTCAAGGTCCTGTCTCCCTCTTCCATTTACAGAGAGGCAAGGAAGAGAAAACAAAGTCTAGTAACCAAAACTGAAATCTTTGACATTACCAATGTCAAATGGTTGATCTTGAATTTTCAGTATGTGAAGTTAGTCTTTTAAACATTTGTGGTGGACTTACTGTGGTCAATCTGCGCCAGAACGCCCAGCTGGACTGAGTTGGTGTGATTCTGGGCATAGAGGATCCACCTGAGGATTTTTGCTGATGTAACATAAGGGAGAACAGGAGCAAAAGATTGTGGTGGGCTGTTTCCCAGGAGAAGCTCTGCTGCGGCTGGTTCTCCTGAAAGGAGCTCAGCTGTTCTTGTTGAGGAAGGAGTTCGGGGCCTTGCTGTGGCTGAGGATGGCTGCTGTTGCTTCGGAGGAGCTCTGGTCGTCATCTCTGCTGTGAGCATTGTATTGTGGTTCCAGTAAAGATTTCTTCAGCCATCATCTGCAGACACGGACGTACATGGGACAGCGCTGTGGGCTCCCAGCCCTTGACTGGATCTTTTGGGTCTCCAGAGCCTCAATAGACATTCAGCACTCTTCTTGTATTTGGCTTGTGAGTGAATATTGTAACTTATAAATGTCCTGTTTTAAATCTGCTCTCTTACAAACCATTGAGTCTAGAGAAGCTAACTAAGACAACATTTTTATGTCATTTACTATTCAAACTCTCGCGACAATGTGTATACTCCTCTATTCTGAAAGAGCCTTTTGCAAATATGAAGGTTTAGTCTCTGTTTACAAAGTGAATTAACAGTCTTCCTTGTGAGTGTGATGCACAGTGTTGTTAATATCGGTAGTAAGCATTACAGTGTATTTTTTAATTTGGTAGCATAATAGGACCACTTAGTTGTACCACAAAAAAGGGAGACTCATAATGGGCTCCATCTGTTTACTCTTCAACCTCCCAAATCACGTTTTCTGCACTGGGTAATGGTGATCCATTAGTGCTTCAAGATCCCAAAGATCTTTTGAGTGCCCTATTTACAGCCAGCAATTGAAGGAAGATTCATCTGAGAGTAGGTCCAAGCATGTAACACCACGATTTATAAACAGACTGATTCAAGTTATGCTTGCTCTGGCTATAGGAACATAACTTAGATGCACATTCCCTGAGAGACAAGAAGCATTTCACAGAGGAATTGGTTGGGTCTGAAAGAAATCATTCAGTGGGGGACACTATTTCTCTCTTTGGTGATAAAAAGTAGTCATTCTGATTCTTAAGGAATGTTAACCTAGGACTATAATCATCAGTAGCAAAATATTTGCCAGGTTTTGAGAGACCCTGGACACCGTACAGTGACGTCATGAGTGTTAGACCCACTGGATCAATGTACCCTATTCTAATACTTTACCTTCAGAAGGAGGCAGATTGAGCAGGGAGTTGACAGAAATGTGAAAAAGAGAGACCCATTTCCTAACAAAGAGGCCTTTTTTTGGGTTACAGGTTATAACTGGGCTTCCTTGGAGTTCTTTCTGACTTGCTTCAGGTGGCAGGATGAGTAGACCCTCGTCGGGGCCTTGTGCACATCCTGGTCGAAGGGCTCACCAGCTGTATTGGTTTTATTTCCACTCGTATCCTAAGTGGTGGAGCCCATCTGAGCCAGCAGGTGAAGGCCCAAAGGACTGTGGGTGCCACCGCAGTCAGTCTCCCCGGTAACTTTTGGATGTCACCTGCAGTCACCACGACAGCTTTTCTCCCTTTCTTGGACACTAGTTGCCAACGTCTTTGCTCCTGAATCGCAGGGGACGGGGTGGCTCTCCATGGCCACTGCTTGTGACGGTGTGGGTGCCACGCACACAGGAGACCAGAACTCCCTCCAGCTCCTCTGATCTTGAGGGCCCGCTCTGGCTTCCACACCAAAGTGGGACACCGGTGACCTCCCTGATTCTGGGCCGGCCCTTGGCCATCTCAGTGAGTCACCCTGGGTCTCTCTAGCGTGTGCGTCCTTGTCCGGCTCGTCGGCCATAAGCCCTCACCTGCATCACTTCTGGAACTGGTACCCAGATGAAGGGCCTGGCCAACCTCACACCCAGCTGTCTTATCTTCCTTCTTTCCTGTCTCAGGATCCTGCAGGTGGAACTCTCCCCTCCGTCCCCAGGTACCACACAGACCAACATGGAGCTAATAAAAGGAGGAGGGGTTGTTCCTGTTAAAAACATTTGGACTCCAGTGCGTGGCGTTCAGAGAAGCCTGCTGAATGCACATTGTGCTCCTCACTAGGTCTGCATTTTGCAAGGACGAGGGCTGCTTTCGTCTTTGCTTTCTGGCTCTTAGCACAATGTTGAAGGAGTCAAAGTTAATTGGAAGGAGAATTACTGCAGTGTCTCTGTCAGGCTGAGTAGATTTCACTGCTCATTTTAAACTAGAATAGCCTCCAGCGGCACCCTCTGCTCCTTGTCCATTAGTGAGGATTAAATATGTAAATGTGCTTGTTCTTGTTGCTGGAGTTTTATTTCAATGTTTCTTTCGTGGGAAGGATGTTTGACTCACCTCGACGTCCCTTGAGTCCACACCACCCTCCCGGGAGGAAAGGTCGTGATAAACGTTGTCCTCCAGAGCTGGACAGCGGGGCGGTGATGCATCCTGCAGGTGGGGAATTGTGGGCTGTTTTCCTTCCCATTGTTGGTCTGGGAGAATTGAGCGCAGGAGTCTTACCTGCTAATTTTGTATGCCATAGGAATTTTATTTTAAAAATATGACTTTGAATATTGCCACGGTATTTGAAATAGCCACTTGGATGTGAGGTGCAGCAATAAATGGCCTTTTATCTGGTTTCTCACAATGGTCCTCAGCAACTTCATCTGGAAGGGACAGGAAGTGCGTGCTGTAGCCTTTATGGGTTGTGGCTCTGTGGCGGCGCCTCGATTCTGCTGGCAGACGATGCAGAAAGGAATGAGGATGACTGAGTATGTTCTGAAAACGGTTTACTTAACGTGCCGGGTCGGGCTTGGCTGGCGGGCCGTAGTGGGCTCACCTCTGCCGCAGAGGGTCCTCTTTCTTAGACAAAACCCAAAACCAAAGCGAAAAACCCGACCGCACCATGGCAGGGTCCAGACCTGCACCTGCACGTGTGCCGGTGTCGTGTGTGTTGCGGCAGGAACTTCTCACTCGTGTGCACGGTTCTGAGCTCTGCCCTCTCCAAAGCGAGCCTGCAGACACTCGCCGTGTCGCTCGCTGGGCTGTGCGCTCCGAGGACGAGGGCCGCCCTCCTCGTGTGAGGCAGGTCGCTGTAGGGTCCCGCGATGGAGAGAGAGATAGTCAGTAAACAGGGTTGCTCTTGACTGCCAAGATATGAACTGCGGCCAGCTGCCAGGATTTCCAGACGACAGATTCAGTGCCATTTTTCTAACTAACGAAAGCTGGGAATAGAGAACACGGCAGAAATGGGTTTCCTCGTCCTGTGCGTGGATGTGGCTGCCGATCCAGCCGGGCATGGACAGCAGGGACGCCCACCTCTGTGTACTCGTGGGGAATACTGGACAAACCCAAACAACTGAGGGTGAGGCCAGCATTCTTCAACATCCAGGCCATGAAAGAGAAAGGACCGTTCAAGTACTGGTCCAGATTAAAGCAGAGCAAAGAACCATGACTCTAAATTCAATATGTGATTCTAGGTTGAATCTGAAACAGAAGTGTGTCGTCTCACTGCAAATAAACATTAGTGGGATGATTAGCAAAAGTGTAGTAAGTTCTGTGGACTATATAACACCACTGTATGAGATTCAGTGTCCTTAATAAATAAATTTCAAGTTATAAATGAGAAGACTTTTGTTTTCAGAAGTACACACAGATATTTTTAGAAGTCATTTTTCCACATATAAAATTTCAGGAAAGTGGATGACATATAACAAGTGTGAATACGAAAAAATAGTAACGTTTGAGGAATCTAGATAGAGGGTATCTAAAAATTCTTTGATCTTTACCTTTTCTCTGATTCTGAAATTATTTCACAATAAAACAATCTCTACATAGCTTTTATATCCTAAACTCAAGTCAGTCATAAGAGCAGCCACATCTATTTCCTAGATAATAAAGCTCATCCTTAAAAAGTGGTACGCCCCAGTGTACTGTGCCTTCTTCCTTGAGTTTCGGTACAATTCATTCAACTGGTTTATTCATCAGAAAGTAGTTAATGAGTGACAGTCTAGATGCTCAACCAGACAAGCACCGGTTTGTCCCATGTGTTAGTTCACTGTCAGCAGTAAGCACCACACAGGTTTGACTCCCTGCGCTCTGCCAAGTGAATTGCAATTGGGTCCAGCTCATAAAATACCAAGTGCAGGAAAAACATTTAATATAGTTGTGATAAGAAATAATTCTTAGATAATAATTTTCAAGGAACTTATAGAAACTCATCCTTCATTACGTAAGTATGTTTATTTGGGAAAATATAACAGTAAAGAGCTTACAATGCTAAAAAAAAAAATCCCTAAGTCCAATTATAACATTTCATTCCAAATCAGTGCTATCTAGTACAGGGTAGATGTAGTTCAGGAGACTGAATTCTCTTTTCAGCAACTATAGGAACAATGAAAAGGGATCATATTTGTTTCTTTTAGAATTTCACCCTTCTCAAAAACAGGATCCTTAGTGATTGATATTTTTCTTTAGCTCCTAAGATCTTCTCATCTGGTTTTGTATACCACAAACCCCTTTCTACACATTTAAAAATACTAAGCTTTAATGTAACAGTTGCACTGCTCAAAAATACACAGTGATTCCCACTGTTTTCTGATAGCTTTGGCCTGTTGTTCTCCATTTCCGGCCTAGTGGTTCACCCGGGGTAGTGCCTGGCTGTACCAAAAGTGCTGTGTCTGGTGGCTCTGACGGCCACTCTGTATTCTGCCCCGTCCTGGTCAGACACTCAGGAGTCATGCCATCCACTGTGTACGGACAGAGTTCACCAGTGTCGCAGCTGGGTGTCTCCTGAGGTGTTCATTCACGGGTTTCTTTATAGCAGCATGGATTTACAACTTGTCATTTTCTTTTGTGACTTCTCATCTCTTTTCGTTATTTGCTTCAGTCTGCCAATTTCCCAGGTTGGACGTGCGGTCCTGGGCGCTCTTGGGAACCTGGCCTTTGTGACTTGTTCCAGCATTCTTTGAAAAATCTCTGGTTCATGAGACCAGATGTCTTAGGCTGATGTTGTGCTTCTTTTTAATTTTTTTATAGATTTTTATTAAAAGTTATCCAAAATGGCACAAACTTACAGGCCATTACACAAGCTTACACACCACAATACATTGTTCTTCTTGCTTATAACAACAAGCAATGTAAACAACCACATAGATGCAGCATTAAGTCGCAACTACGTAAAGTTACTGTGGTACCTCGTGTACGTGTCACCATTTCAAATTTGGGTTATAAGGTTCTTCTTTTTAAGATGTCATTCCTCTGGATTCCCATTCCCCTCCACCTTTTCCCTCTTCTTGATCCCTTGGACCCTTTGCCTATTAGCTTATCTCTAACCCTTTGCTTTTTTGTATCCATTGTTTACCCTTTTCTTTTGTTTGTATTTTGCCTCACTCAAACGAGGGATACCATACAGTATTCAAGCTTGGGAGTCTGGTTTATTTCACTCAACATTACATTTTCAAGGTCCATTCATTTTCTGATAAATGACTCTAGTTTGTTCTTCTTTATAGCCAAATAGTATTCCATTATATATACATACCACATTTTGTTTCTCCAGTTATCTGTTGATGGGTATATAGGCTGCTTCCAGAATTTGCCTATTACAAATTGTGCTGCTATAAATGTTGGTATGCAGGTATCGCTGTAGTATGGTGTCTTTAGCTCTTTAGGGAAGATACCTAGTAGGGGAAAGCCTGGATCATGTGGGATTTCTACTTTCAGGCTTTCGAGAAATCTTCATACTGATTTCCATAATGGTTGTACTAGTTTGCATTCCCACCAACAGTGGGACTGCACCACAACCACACTAGCATTTGTTATTGTTTGATTTCCTAATGAACCTCAGTTGCACAGGAAATAGCAACAAGAATCAACAAATGGGACTATATTAGATTAAATAGCTTCTGTACAGCAAAAGAGTCAATTAGTAGGGTGAAGAGAAAACCCACAGAATGGGAAAAAAATCATTGCCAGGTACTCCTCAGACAGAGGACTGATATCTAGCATATATAAAGAACTCGGAAAAATTAAACTACTTAAAATTAATAACCCACTCAAGAAATACGCTAGAGAAATGAATACTTCACAATGGAAGAAGTACAAATGGCCAACAAATATACGAAAAAGTGTTCAACATCTATAGCTATTAGAGAAATGCAAATTAAAACAACTCTAAGATTCCACCTTACCCCAGAAAGAATGGCAATCATTAGGAAGTCAAACAATAACAAATGCCGGTGTCCTTCTTTTTGATTCAGCTGTAAGGCGACTTTTCTCCAAGGGTACTTTGGGTTGAGAACAGCATTTAGAAAACACAATCTGGGTGTTTGTGTAATGGTGCCCTTGGGTCTGCTCAGTGCACAAAGCCAGGAAGTGCATGCATCCCCAAAGATTTGCTCTGTTTTGATTTCATTTGGCATTCCTTCTTTCTAATCCTTGCTGTTTTTATTTATTTGTTGAGTATTTCAAATATTAACATGATTTTGAAGGTGTCCACATTTTCCCTGTCCCCTCCCGTCTCCTGGGGTTCTCATTGCATTCCACCTGCTGCCGTAGGTAACTAGTCTCTCTAGTGTTTGGTTTATTCATTGTCTACATCTTTTTATGCAGATGACCACATGTGCATGTTTTCTTGTTTCTCTTTTGTATTGATACCAAAAGTAACATACATCAGATGCTCTTCTGCCCTTGAGCAGTATATCCTGGAAACAGCCACATCAGTTTGGGGCTCATCCTTTTTTATGGCTACATTGTGCTCTGTTGCATGGATGTACCAGAACTTATCCAGTGCTTTCCTGTGTGTGGGCATTTTGGTTGCTGCCAGTATTTTGCAGTCATATGCTGCAAAGAACTTTACCGTAAATGGTGACCTTATTGCAAATGTATTTCAGGATTAGTGTAATTTTCATTCCATGGAAGCAATTTAACCTGACTTGTTTTCAAGTTGTCTTTGATGGAGAGAGTTTTGGAGTTGTATATGTGTTAACTTATTTTTCTTCCTTCGGAAGTATCCTCAATGTATAAAATTGTTAAATTCTTCTACTTTAAACACAGAAACATGCCACATTGGGAGGAGGCACCATGAAATTGCAGTAATTTAATTCATGTTTAATATGTGGTCAGAGGAGCCCTTATACTTCCTGACTTTTTATTATCTTAGGTAATCTGAGAAGCCTCTAATGAAGGGTTCTAAAAGAATCTGGGAAACTGGTTTTATAGTCGTAATTGAGACACAGCTCTGGATAACTCCTTCCGTCCACCGCTTCCTCCTCCTATTCCGGATACAGGCCTTAGAGACCTACGGGTGGCCGCATGCTCTTCTGGATTCACAGTTGTCCTTTTATCGTCAGCCATCTCAGAGACTGTCCAGTATCCAACACCTATAATCGAGGTAGAATGTCCTGTTCAGTGCAACCATATCCGACATCTCTATTCTGTTATACAGAATCACATATCTCCTGGATAGAAGCATACAGGTAGAGCGCGTAGGTGCCGTGCGTACAGGTAGAGCACGTCGGTGCACATATGTACAGGCAGAACACATGTGTAGTGGCTTTGCAAGGCCTCTGTGGGAGCATCTGCCCCTCGTCAGCCTTACCACGCTGCTGTCATCTGACTGTCCCTGCTGAGGAGGAAAGCAACTTGTACCTGCCTTAAGTTCTGCAGGTCCTGAACTCCTGGCCTCTAATCAGAGCAGATCGCTTTAGTTCCCCGCCATGTGTTGTGCTTTATCTGATCCTCATGCCCTTGAACTCCGGTTTCCTGGACAAAGCCCCTGTTGTTCCTGGCTGATTGGCTTAACCAGAAGCTGGTGCGTTCCTGGCTCCCCTTTCAGGGGCTCCAGGGGCACGAAGTGTGCTGATGTTCTTCTCAGTTCTGAATTTCCTGTGTGGGGTGAAAGCGGGGTGGTTTCGTTCCCTCTCAGTAACGATGAAGAAGAGTTGTTTTCACTATTTCTGAGGAGTAATTAAGAGTAACAGAATGAATACTAAGGGAGTTTTATGTGAAAATGTGATTATGAGTCATTTCATTGCAAGTAATCAATCTCCCTCACTCCGTCTCTGTCTTCCTCTCCCATCTTCTCATCTTGGTTACGCTTGCAACACGTAAGTTCATCCTAGTAGATTGTAGAGGGGGAAAAAGGCACAAAACATATCTCCCAGGCCCCTTTTCTTGCCCTCCCCAGTGTAACTGCTGACACTTTTAAGCTTATGTTTATTGTGCATATTGGAGTGTGCAGCAGAAAGCTTTGATGGTTGCACATATAAAACACAGGACAGTTACTACTGACACATACACACACCTTCGCTCTGTGGTCACATGAGTGCACTGCAGGCCTTCAGATGACTCCTTCTCCCTTCCTTGCACCCCCCGCCCCATAAACTCCATGTGTTGGGACTCAGGAGAGAAGGGCAAGTGCATCTCCTCCCAGAGGGTGGGCACATGCCACCGACAGAAAGGGGAGAAGAGCCTTTGCTGTCGTTTTCTTAAGAATCCTTTTTAGACAGATGCCTCTACTCTGTCACTCACGTGAAGGAGGAGAAGAAAATGTTGCGAGATAGAGACTCCCTTCGGAAAGCACAGAGCCTGTGCCATTGGGTTCAGGATGGGGGAGATTAGGGAGGGTGGTGTAGACGAGGTGAGATGTGTGGCCTGGTGGGGCACAAACAGGAGACAGAGGGAAGATGCCGTGAGATCGTTGTCAGTGGGCGCCGAGGCCCAGGGGAAAAGACATGGGAAGCAGCCTCTGGGACAGAGGTCTTTTTGATTTTGGAGGTGGGTGGAGCTGTCCCTTCCTTCCCAAAAGCCCGTGGACAATGAGACAATGAAGGCCAACCAGGGAGGAGGTGGGGGACACAGCAGGACTGACAGCTCCTCCAGTCTTGTCCTTCAAGTCCCCAGCTGAAGGCCTGGTCTCGCTGTGTTCCTGGGAGCTGGGAGAGGACTTGAGTTCCACTGAGCATGATATTTTCCATCCACAGAGGCAGCGGCCTTACATATGCAAGAGAGACCACTCGTCTCCACTTGCTTTCACTGGTGGACTCTGCTCCCTGTACCAGGGATCTGATGCCCTGCTAGAAAGGCAAAGTCTGGAGTGGCAGAAGGGAGGGAAGGTTTTAAGGAAAAAATAGTTTATAAATCCCAGTGAATCAAGTTGTTTTTCTTAAGTCACTAAATGATTTGTTTGATGAAGAGGTATGTTCAATTTGACTTTTGAATTGATGATGTGTATGTTGTCAAGAGATTGTTTAAAATAGCTGAGAGAGCACCTGAGTGGTGCTAACCCTTCGGTGCTCCGTTCTCGTCTGCTCTGGCACATGCGCACTGTTCAATCGGACCACGTTCCCGGGTACCAGGTGCTCTTTGGCTTTCCTGAGGGGCCGGTGTGAGGCATCTGTGCTCAGTGGACATCACTGACACATTCCTGCACAATAGCAATGTCTAGCTTGATCACCAAGGGGACTCTGGGTCCCCAAACTGCAGAGGAGGTGACTCCCGCCGTGGGGAGCTTGCTTGGCACGGTGTGACCTGAGCGGTAACATAATTCTGGTGGCCGTGGGCAGATACTCTTGTGGCCTTCAGCCCTTAGCAAGTGAGGGCACCAGAGACGCCTTCCTAGGCAGGAGCCTGTGTTCCTTTCTAAGTTAGGAACAGTGTATCGTTCTCACTAATTGTTTTCCTCTTGGGTGAGATGTGGCACATAATATAAATGCTGAATAGATTATGAATAAATGAAATGGAGCCTGGGATGACTCTCCAAGTGTGAATACAGCGTGGAGACCATAGCAGATGCTGATTTTTTTTCATTTTAATAAATCCTTCTGGCATTTTCATGGAAAACACATCAGATTGCTATGAGAAGCGGCTGCTTGAGGGTAGGCACTGGTGGAATCGCCCAAGTTCTGGGAGGAGAAATGTGGTGATTTTTTTTCTACAGAATCATTTCATCTGCAGTCAGAGATAATTTGACTTCCTCCTTCCCAATTTGGCTGCCTCTTATTTTGCAAAATTGGTCTCGCAGCAGTCCCACTTGAGTGTTTATCCAAAGGATGAGAAATCATCATATCATATTAAAGTTGTGGCACTGTGCACAATAGCCGAGGTACAGAAATCAACCACTGACTGATGAAGAGTTAGGGAAACGTGGTATACAACCAAAGGAATGTTATTTAGCCTTAAGTAATATCCTGGCATTTGTGGTAATAGCAATGGAACTGAGGGACATAATGTTACATGAAATAAGACAGGTGCAAATACGGGTACAAACACAGCTCTCATTCATATGTGGAAATAAAAATAAATCAATCTGTCAGAAGAGGGGAGCAGAACATAGTGGTCACTAGAGACTGGAAAATGTAGAGGAGGAGTGAGAGAGATAAGATAGCAACTACTAAAATACACTCAGGTGAGAATAATTAGTTAACAATAGTCGACAACAGCTTATGATCCATTTCAACATAACTTGAGTACAGTTTCCCAACACACAGAAATAGCAAATGTTTAAAAAGATGGAAATGCTAATTATCCTAATTTGGTCATCACACATTATATAAGTGTATCAAATTACTGTGCTGGACCCCATAAATTTGTACAGCTATTTTGGATCCATTAAAAAATAAAGATAACTGAAGGATATAAGATGGAAACACAGAGGCGGGAGTGAGTGGGGCGTGCGCTGGAGGGTGCAGACTGTTAGGGTTGGGCTGACCAGTGAGAGTAGGGTCAGTGGTGTCGGGCTTTGGCCCTGAGCCGTCAGCAGGCGTCCGCAGGACAGGGCTGCCAGGGGAGCTGCTGTTCTGCCGAGGAATGTGAGGAGCTCGGCCGGTAGGTACCGAGTCCCGTATGGTGCAGTGCTGTGCAGGGAACAGGAAGTCCAGGTACCAGGGTGATCACAACCGGGCACAGGGGTCCTGAGAGAAAAGTAGGCAGCTAGAGGTTACCCTTAATCTTACTACCAGGATGGTGAAACAAAGCATGTACAGCCTATTTTTTTTTAAAGAAAAATTTGAAAACAACATCATATACCCATGGAGGATTGTTGTGTTTGCCAGAGAAACATGGCTATCATATCCTTTACATCTGTTCAGACCAGCAAGCGCTTTGGCACTTTCTAAGACTGATTAATTGTTCTCTCGTGTCATGTAGGCTAGCAAGAAGAAAGAAAGAAAGTAGTTGTGCTTTTTCTCACCCAGCTTGATTGGAGTGACAAGTGAAAACAAAAAAAAAAACAGAGACTATCAAAGGAAAGTTTGAAAGTAGGCATAAGCATGTGACTGGTGACTGGTCCAGACTAAAAGGCTTATGGGAAGCCCACAAAGGTGGAGCCTGTTAGGAAGGTGGCGGGCACTGCAGGAGAAGAAATGAAGACAATAGGGAAGAGTTGGGCTTGGTTGCTGTTTTTTAAACAAGAATCAGCACTGGATCATTAACTGAGTTTTGAGTTGAATTCATTTTGTAAAATTGAATATATTGACAACTGCAGGACTCACAGTCCAGAAATAAAACAACAAATCTAACAAGTCTGCTTGTAGGTATGATATTCAAATATATATCTTTTGTATTTATATTTAAACTATGTGTACTGCAATGCTACACTAAGTTCACTGCCGTGTAAGTCAGGGTTTCTTTTTAAGCACAGGTGCAGACACATACACAATTCTTGGGCTGGTATGAAGTCTATTTTCTTAACATACGAATCATTAAATACAAGAGACGAATATACTAAAAGATCACGAATGCATGAATTTTGGAGTACTGGCACTTTTAGGTTTTGAGTATTTTACAGAAAAAAATCTTAGCCTTTGATAATACATGCCTTTATTTTTAGCACTTTGTCTGGATTTTCCGTCATGACTGTAGCCCTTTCCAGTCTTGTTTAAGACTGAGAGGCTTGGCAGAGAAGAACAGAGATTTAATTCTTACTAAGAAAATTCTGAGGTTCAGATGAAGTCTGTATTTTTGCTAAGTTTGGAAAAGATGTAAATTTTAGCCAAGAGTGGAACAGCTTAAGAAATCATACATGTTTTGTCTCTCGAGCGGGGAAGTACTTCTGTGTGGCCTGGTTTTACTTGACGTGGTCTCGGCTGCGTCGGTTGGTTGGCTGAGGGATTGCGTGTTGACCTAAGGGAGGTTTGGGAGGTATCAGTTAATATGCCACAGTACGAGAAGGATTTATTACAAATACTGTGTGTACATCACTAATAAAGCATTCTTCCCTGGGAAACCCGATACTTCATTGGAGAATGTGTCTTGACAGCTTGGATGGATTCCCTGAGTAACGTAAGAAACTCCTCACAGGCTCGCCTTAGAAGAGTTAATCTGTCTGTCTGTATCTTCCTTTCTGCCAGTATTTCAGTAAGGGCCTCTTGTAGTTAGGAAATAGAAATACGAATTAAATGTATACTTGTATCCACAGTTAAGTGAATGACATAGCAAATGTTTTTTGTCTACATGAATTGTTCTGTTCAGTGGCTGGATGATGTGAGATACTGCAGAACTAGATGTCAGATTCGGATTGCTTTTTTTGGGAGTAACTACAGAAAATCGAGGAATTGGAAGACTGATATTAGGTGTGGACAGGCTGCAGAATATTAGAGTTCACTTTCTATTTATTTGACTTTTTGTAGTTTCCATGTAATTAAATCTTTAATTTGGAATTTTCTTAATCCCATAAAATTGACATTTTCCTAAGTGTATGTAATTTATTGGTAGCACGACCCATTGCTTTAAGATGCTGTTCACATCAAAGTTAGACACACATACAGTTCAGAGCCAGTATCTCTGGCAGGCCGTGAGGGAAACTGGCTGCCTCAGTATCCTGCTGCTGCTCCTCTATCTGCAACACCTTTTGAGCTTCAGGCACTTTATTTTCCTAACTCTTTATTGCTTGCTTTTATCCCCTACATTTAGTTTGGGGCGCCGTCTAGAGGAGCTAAGGACTTAGCCCATTTTGCAGCTACTCTTCCTGGCCATGCACAGTCGCACTCCTCTTCCTGTCCTTCCGGCAGGGTTGTGCTGTGGTTTTGGAAAGGCGAATAGTAGGTGCTCTTGTAACCAAGCACTCATCCGCAGCTGAACCGCGTGATGTGCATGTGTATCGTTCATACCCGTTATCCTGTGTTTCTTTGGACGGGGTTTTTCCTCATTGCAAGCACCCCTGATTCAACCTTCGCTCTCTTTACTTTGCCTAAATCTCTTCCTAGTATGTTGGTATGCTGTTTTGTCCTTTTGGAGAGACATGTTCAGAGTCTCTGATGTGCAGGAGTCTAGACTGGTGGCTTTGTAGCCTGCTTCATAGTAGCATTGCAGGGACTCCCTCTGCTTCTAACCTGGGTTGGGCACCCTGTTGCCTGGATTCTCTTACTTATTTTGTTTACTCCCCTGGTTTTGTGGGCCATATCCTGTGGTAGCTCATGAGAAAAACGAAGATGAGATCAGTATTTTGAGACCGTACATGTCAGAACAGGTCTTTGTTTTGCTTCACAGGTACCTATTTTGGATGGTCCTGGGCCCTTTCTGGAGACTTGCAGCGCTGTCTCCTTGCTCCAGGTTCGGCCTCCGTGTGCAGCTTGCACTGTATCCAGCTGTCAGTTTGCTCCGGTCCTTTTCCACCACCCAAGCAGACTGTATAAGTAGGGAGCCGTGTCCCTCTGGGAGAGGCCCTTTCCTCCTGCGTCTTCTTACCCTCCCTTCAGCGGTTATCAGAGGTGCTGACAGTCGGTATCTCCTTCTCCTCTGTGGTTGTCAAGGAAAACCAGAGCTGGACAGAGAATGATGAAAACAGGTTTTATTCAGGGACTACTGCAGTAGGAGAAAAGAAACCTCAGTGCAGAACTGGGATGAATTCTGAATACAAGGAAAAGCTGGGTTTGTAACGAGGCGTGGGAGGGATGAGTGGGGGCGTCAGTAGACGGGCAACCACTAAGAGAAGACATCAGGAAAGGGTTTCTTCTGTTTTTGTTTTTTTTTTTTTTTAATTTTTATTTTTTACCAAGAACATGCATTGATACATTGTATACAAAATGATCCCAATTATCATGGTTATTTTGTACCTATACAGGATGTATCTTGGTCCCCCCCTTCCTGACCCCTCCCTTCCATTCCCTCCTTTCCTTATTTACAGCAGGTTTATTTACATTTTTACATTTTTCCCCTTTCTTTCTCTTTTCAATTCCTTCTTTTCCCCTTCTAGCTCTCCTCTCTTTTGAATATTATCTTTCTTTTACCTAGTTTCTATTATGCCTCTTTGTCTTTCTGTACACTTATGGTTTCTCATATCAGAGAAACAATTTGATGTGTACTCATGAGTGACTGATTTATTTCACTTAAGAGTATGTTCTCCAGGTGCATCCATTTACCCACAAAGGACTCTAGTTTATCCTTTTTATGGCAGAGTAGTACTCCATTGTGTAGAAAAACCACATCTTCTTTAGCCATTCCTTAATTTTTGGGCATTTGGGTTGTTTCCAAGACTTAGCTATTAGAAATTGTGTTGCTATGAACATGGTTGTGCATATATCTCTATGGTATGAGGTTTTCAATTCTTCTGAGAAGATACCAAGCAGGGGAATAGCTGGCTCAAATGGAACCTCTAGATTATTTTTTTGAGGAGTCCCCATACTGATTTCCATAGTGGTTGGACTAGTCTACATTCCCACCAACAGTGGAGAAGGGTACCTTTTTCCCCACAGCCCTGCCAGCACTTGTTGTTGATTGATTTCTTGATAATAGCTATTCTTTCTGGAGTGAGATGGAATCTTAGCGATGTTTTGATTTGCATCTCTCAAAAAATTGGCTGGCCGCATGCCAAAAATTAAAACTAGATACATGTCTGTCACCATGTACTAAACTAAAATTGAAGTGGGTCAAAGATCTAAACATTAAAACAGAAACACTAAACCTACTGGAGAATAGAATAGGGAGAACCCTCGAAGACATAGGGGTAGGAAAAAAATTTATGAACAGAACCCAGACTGTGCAGGAAATAATACAAAGAATCAGTGCTTGGGACCTCATCCTACTAAAAGGCTTTTGCACAGCAAAAGAAATCATTAATAGAGCAGGATGAAAAGCCACAGACTGGGAAAAAATCTTTGCAGCTGCCTCTCAGACAAGGGTCTAACATCTAGAGTATATAAAGAACTCAAAAAAAATCAACCCCCCCAATTTAAAGACCCAATCCAAAAATGGGCATCTGAAATGAATAAACACTTCTCAGATGAAGAAATAAAAATGGCAAATAAACATATAAAGACATGTTCAACATCACTGGCCATTTGAGGAACAGGTTTCTCGCGAACTCCTGGAGGGGCAGCTGAAGGTGAGCGAGGGGATCCAGTGTCCAGAGTGAGGGTGAGGGCTTTGGTCAGAAGTCGAGGGCAATCGGATGTCCCGGAGGGTCTACTCCATAGTCTGTCGCATAACTGGTTTCCTCTGCCCAGCAAGGTGAGGGGCCACTTGAGGCATCCCCTGAAGAGGGCTGAGAGGAACCTGGCTCAGGCTTGGTCGCATCTCAAGTTCTGTGTGTATGCCATGGGGTCAGCTTTAGGACGGTGCTCATGTCCGTTTACTAGGATGCTCTACAGATATGCGAGTCATCTGCTGGGGAGGACGATGGTATGGATTTGTCATCTAAGGCTAGTCATTCCTGGGATTAGGTCCATCAACAGATTTAATCCAAATATAACCACATATGTCACAGGAAGCTGATGCAGATTTGTGTGTAAAATCAACATGTCAGCGAAGAATTGGGGGGAGGGGTGGCGTGCACTAATGCCACTTCAGCTATGACCAGCAAACTAATTTAGGAGTCCTGGGTGCAATGCAGGGAGTTTTCCTGTGAAGGAAATATGTAGTAATTTTGGCACCCTGAAGTTGGTGGCAACTGGTCTTCAGTTAATTTTCTGTTTTGAAAGAGTCAGTCCCACTTTCGGCCACTAGTGCTGATCTCTGCTGGGTGGCAGAAGCCCATCTAGTGGGGAGAAACCACAGGGCAACAATTGGCCATCCTCAGCTGCAGAGCAGAAAGAGAGGGGGGTTTATGTCCACAGTGATTTCACCAGTGCAAGAATGACAGAGAAACCAAACCAGCAAAAACAGAAAGAGCAAGCAATCAGCACAGAGGTGAGGTTTGAATTTATGTTGAAGGCACCAGTATTGATGGGGAGTTCCAAGGTTACTGAGGGCATTTACTGGGACCTTTGGTTGCCAGGAAATGAATTTTGAAACCAACTACAGCATATTTCCTTGTCTTTGCACAAATTATTCATAGAGCCACTTCTTGTAACAGACTAATGATCCCACCAAAAGATATATAATAGGATTGCAGAGATACAAGGATTCTAAACCAGCCAGGATGGGAGGTGCCTGCCTTTGAGGAGAGAGAAGCCGCGGGAATCTACAGATGCACAGTGCTGTCGGGAGCTGAGCCCCCTTCACTTTGGAGTCAAGGATGTTCTGAAGAATATTGATGGAGCACTCCTTTCTCCTGTGAGACCAGGACATAGCACCTTACCCAACAGATCAAAAACTTATGGACCTGCTTACTTGAAGAGGAAGCAGAGGTGGAAAATATAAACAGCCTCAAAAATGATTTCACTATTTATGGGTGGCAGATCCACCATAGGTCATTACAGGGCCTGGGATGCGTTGAGCATGCACTTACCTTTGAGGTGGACTTGTCCCTCAGAGCCAGGACAGGAGGGGAGAGTCCCCTAAGGCAGACCCTTTAGACTGACTGGGGCAGGGCTGTGTGGGTTGCAGATTGAGGGTAAATTCCAATATGGGAGTGGTAAACCTCAATGAAGGAAAACTGGAAAATTTTAACTTTATATTTGCTGGTCTTTGTTAATTCTCCATTATCTAGTGCACTCGCAGCTCATTTTTCAGCTTTTTCTGGAAGATCTTTCTGTTATACAGCCTGTCCTTGCCTCTTGTGCCAGCGTGTGCCCTGGTTATTTTCCACTCTGCGGCTGAACAGGGCCACTAACAGTTCAGGGAGCAGAGCCTCTACCCCTGGGTTTCTCCTGTGCATCACTTCGTTTTCAGTGCATACTTGAGATTATAGAATAGAAAGTTTCTCTTTGAATTATTATGATAATTTTTATGACAGAAAGAAATTTGAGATTTTCCTGGAATCCATTTTCATCGTTTTAGACCTTTCTCTGTCCCTTCCTGGAGCGTGGAGGTGGACTGGATCCTGGACCTGAGTGCCCCGAGGAGCGGGGTGCAGGCCCGCGGGTGGTACTGCGACGGGGCTGGCAGGAGCGGGGCCCGGATCCCTGCATCTGAGTCCAGTGCTGGGCGCAGAGCCATTCCGGTCGCCCTGCCACCGGGCCCTGTGGAGCCCGCCAGGCTGCAGCTTCCCACCAGATATGCTCGGGAAAGATGAGGCAGTAATGAAAATGGAATATTTAAATGAACAGGGTCCAAGTATTTATTTTGGATATTGAACTAATGCAGAAATTTCTTCTTTCTACTTCTTTTGAATTCTTCCCATCTCTCTTCCTTCTTAAGTGTTTTCTTCATGTTGGAAAGCGGGCCCTGAGCGACACTGATGTCTCCATCGTGTTGAATTTAAACACTCACTCCTTTGCTGAATTACTGGCAATAAAACCCAGTGGGGGGATTTAAGGCTTATGAATGTTCTACTTGGAGGAATTTGCAATTAGGGTTGTTAAGGCCTTGGGGTTCCTGTGTGTATTTTAAGTAAATTCGGATTTTAAGCGTTTTTTTTTTTTAAGGGACGATAGCTTCCTTCTCAGTTCTGCAAGGAACAGCATGTGTGGGCCAGCGCCTTTGATAGACCCGCCTTGCTTTGCTGGTAAGCTCGGCTTTCACTTGGGGAGGTTGCCTGTCCTCTGTCCCTCCCTCCCTCCCTCCCTCCCTTCCTGCCT
>PVJO010007200.1:0-83436 GCA_004026905.1 Hystrix cristata | reverse complement strand
AATTGACTCTTGTCCTGGTTCAGAATCCTTGGGCTGAATTTTCACCTTACAGAGGCATTTTTTTAAGGTAAAAACTTTTTTTTTTTTACTCCAATATTCCTAATTCATAAACCAAAGTACCCCTAGGTGGGAAGCAGCAGTCCTTGCCTGCAACTCAGCTGCACAAGGATGCAGAGGCAGCAAGGAGCCCTGAGTCACCCGTAATTGTCTTACTATTACAGAATTGTCACAGGACATTTTCCCTCAAGGCTGTGAAATATAAGGAAAAGAAATTAAAACTAAACTGTTGTTGTTGAAGTGTAATAAGTGAGGGGTCATGGGTGCTTAATGGCACAGTAAGACTGGATTTGGCCCCGGGAGTTTTGGTTTCTCTTCACCAACATAGGTCATTTAGCTATTGGCCTTTTAAGCAACGAACCTTCACAATCGCAGCTTCACTCCTAAAGCAAGAAGTGCTAGGAGAATTAGCATCATTTAGCATTTATTGAGTGCCTAATAGCAAAAAAAAAAAAAAAAGTTTTGAAATACCCCAATAGAAAAACAATTATCTTTTATGAGTCTTTTTCTTTTGGGGGAGATTTTAGATCCTGTCGCAGTGGACTGTGCTCTGCATCCCTCGGGATGTCCTGAGTGTATGCCCTTCCCTCCCCTTGGAATATCGGCTGCACCCAGGACTGATATTCCATTTCCCTAGGAACCCAGGAGCTGGAGGCCCTGACAGGAATGCCCCAGAAGGCTTCTACTCCATGGAACATGTTTCCAAATTCTCTTTTAATTTGCGTTGAGCAGTTGGGGCCATTAGTTCCTGTGGAGGTACAGCTTGCTGCTCCCTGAGTCCTGGCAGGCAGGCGGAGTTCAGTTTTGCAAGGTTTCATTAGGGGTATCAGGTGGCAAAGCAGGAGAATGCTTTAAGGACTGCCAATCCCCGTCTGCATGTGGAGTCAGAAATAAGCCCACCCTGCGGGAGGGGAAAGGCCAGAGTTGCGAGGTGTTGATTTCCAGCACTATCGGGGCTTTCTTCCTCCTTGCCCTGCTTTCATTATGTTGGCACCATTCACTTTGGTTAATTCCAGCTTAGCTCCTACATGATGGAGAGATGGGCAAAGAGGATAGGCAAGAAAACTGCTCAAAATAGTACTGAAGAATTGAGGCACCCTGGCTTTCTCTCCACTCCAGATAAAACCTAAGGACTAGGGCTGGTGTTGTGGCAGGGCAGGGGCATGACAGGGATGAAGAGAGATGAGGCAGAAGCCTGAAGGAAGGCTCTTCATCGCTGGAGCTATCCATTCCAGAGAATTCTAGATCAGGCAAAGCCAGTGCCCTCAGAAGGAAAATACAGTGCAGAGGTCAAGTGTGAATGTTTGAATCAGGTATGTCTAGGTGTGCAACAAACTGCCCCCAAACTTACTTGCTTGAACAACAATCTTTTATTATTCTCATGAGTTAGTGGGTTCTCTGGGTGGTTCTGCAGATCTTGGCTGGCCATGCACATACATCTGCGGTCTGCCGGGGCTGGCTAGTCTAGGATGATCATGGCTAGATGGCTTGGCTGCACTCCATGTAATTTGTCATCCTCCAGCCAGATAGCCAACATTACCCCTACACTGGTGACAGGGTCTGAGCCTAGATACGGGCAGGGGTAGAGAACTGAGTCCATTTCATAATCAGTTTACTACTGTGTTCTGTGGTCAATCTGCATGGGCTTAACCAGCAGCTCCACCACCTAGCTATGTGAACTTGACCAAATTGCTTCATATCTTTATGTTCTTTTTTATGCAGTAGGGGTACAAATAGTGTCAGCCTCCTAGAGTACTGTGAAGAGTTGAGTGACAAGTGCTCGAAACAGTACATAGTGAGCATTCAATTTATGCTGAGTGCTACCAAAGAAAAGATCTCAAGGGTGTGTTTATATTGCAAAACATTTTCTTTTGCTTGTAGCTTACAACCAAAAACTTTCATTCAAAAGGAGCTACCCTTGAGATCAGTCATCTGAAGTTCAGCCTATTGATTGATTGATGATATGAAGAATTGAGAGAATGAAGGTGGATTTCTCAATAAATCCTTGCTATTTACCCTGCATCTGTCTGAAAGACCTCTGCCATTAATATTGATTGTCACAACTCCTTTGTCAGTAGATGCACTCCTAAGAGGTGCGGGAGCCCCCATCCCTATACACACACTTGAGTGTTGTTGTTAGGAACTATCCATTGGGAAGCAGCACTGGCCTTAGCCCCCGCTCTCGCTATGTCTATATTCATACATGTCACCATGTCTATAATAAATGGGAATGCTGTCATCTTCTGAAGGTGCTCTCCTGTCAGTTCCATCTTTCGTGGTGGCTTTGTGCTTGGTTGATGAGTTGTGTGATGGAGGCTTGGCGTCTCCCTTCAAACAGTCCTTTCTGCCCCTTGATAAGTTCAACCTTCCCCAGGGTTCTAGAAATTTCTTCTCCCCAGGTAAAGGGACAATAGCAGGATTCATGCACACAGGGTCACTAACTCATATGAGTCATTGTGCTCTCTTTTTTTTTCTATCAAAGTAAATTATTTTTTCCCTCCCAGCCTAGGAAGGCTAAAAACATCAGCAACAGGGGATGGAAACCCAAGCCAGGCGAGAGGATGGTAAGGAGAGCACCGATCTGTTCCAGGCGAGTTCAGGTTTCTTGGCTGGGAGGAGTGATACGCTGGGTTCTGAGGGAGCACACGGGCAAGGCTGCTGGTCCACTCTGGGTGACTGGAGAAGATTTCTGGAGAACAGGGTTAATATTACAGGAGTGGAGGCAGGAGAATGTGTTTCAGTTCTTAAATAAGGGGAAGAAAGCAGAGTTTGCAAACTACCATCTGGTGAGCTTAACTTTTATCTTGGGCAGTTTACTAAAATCTCTCTTTCTCTCTCTTTCTTGAGTAGTTTGTTAATTTTTAGAAGAAAAAACTGTGATCGCTAGGAATTAGCATGGGTTCACTATAAACAAGCCATGTTGGACTAATTTTCTTATTTTGTGTGATTCTAAGACTGGTATGAATGGGGCTGTTTATTTGTATTTTTGGCCTTAGGTAAACTCTACTCTGATATATTAGTGGCCAGGATGGAGAAACAGACTGGAGAATGGTGGGCATGGTGGATTCATCTCCCAGGAAGGATTGTATTGAGGAGTGCTGAATAATGGCACCAGTGTCAGTAGACTGGGTGGGGGCATCCTGGAGGCCTGAGGAAGGGCCCTGCCGGCCATCCTGCCTGCTGAATATTTTCAAATATCTAATGAGTTGGAGGACACTGGCAGCCTACTGGATGGCAGACTTGGAATCCCAAAAGATCTCAGTTGGTGAGGGTGACAGGGGTCTCTGACAAGCAGACAGAACACCCAGAAACCCTGGTGAGAGCTCCGTGAATTAACAGCCCACCGATGAAAAAGCAAATTTAGTTGTGGCTCTAGCTCAATAGTAACACTAAAACAAAGTTGTACAGTTAACATAAAGTTTAAGAGAACAACCACCCACCTACCCAAACAGACCACTCTACCAGGTGAACCAGTCACTTCATGCTGGACCTCACCCTCAAACTGCCTGGAGGGAGTCTTCCTGGCCAGAGAGCTAACAGGCTTCAAACTAGGATTCAGACATGTGGATGCTTGTTCTCTTCCTGCTATGTCACCGTTCCATCATTTCACCTCTTGGAGCAGGAAACTGGCCACCATCTGTGAATAGGAATGTTTTGCACTCAGACAAATGGGCCTGTGTAAATACTTTTCTTCAGTATCCTCTCCACATAGGTGCTCAAAAGAGAGGCATGACAGTAGCGAACAACTGCAGGACTGAACCATTATCCATGGTGGTGAGTCTCACCAGGGCTGGGGTCTCAGTCCTTGCTATGGTTCGAATCCGGGGAGCTTCATACCAGCATCTGGGAAGCACTACCAGAGATTTCAGTTTAATTGCTCTGGGATCCATTGTAGCATTTGTATCAATATTTGACTTACTTTGCAAATATTTATTTGTAACGACATAGAATTGTTTTATATTTTCAAGTTCTGCAGGTGATTCTAAAGTGTAAACCCTGCCCTAAGACAACTATCAGGCCATTGCTTGTTCGTGTGTCGTTATTTAAAACTACAGAGTCACTCCTAGGAATTCTTGTTCTTGTCTTCCCCATCCATACCCTGTGACTGAAAATTGAGAGATGAGAGATGGTACTGATGGGGGGGTGTTATATGTTATACAGAAAGTAAAAATAGGAAAAGAAAGATTTCAGTAGAACCGTCAGTGGTGACTGCTGTGGGCTGAACTGTGGTGTGGCTCCCACGAAAAGATAAGTTGAAGTTCTAAGCACCAGTACTTCAACATGTGACCTTATTTGGAAATAGGATCAATGCAGATATTAGCTACATTCAGATGAGATTATATTGGAGCAGAGTGGATCTTTAATCCAGTGGGACTTGTATCCTTACAAGAAAAGGGAAATTTGGACATAGACACATAAGCACAGAGGGAAACATTGTGGGAAGACCTGCATTCAGGAAATCACCATGCCGCCACCAGCCAAGACACACCTGGGCCACTTAACTGAGAGAGGCAAGGAAAGACCCTCTGTAGAGGCTTCAGAAGGAGGACGGCCCTTCTGAGAATAAGTAATACTGAGAGACTACATTCCTATTGTTTAAGCCACCCAATCTATGGTAGTATCTTGCTCAACTAATACAGTCTCTTCCTTCCTTCCTTCCTTCCAAAGTTCATGTCAGCACTTCGACATCTACTAAAAGGAAAGAGAAATACCCAACAATAACCAAATACGTCTTTCAACAAAAAACAGTTTATTTGCTAGATAATAATATGTTCTCCCACTGGATAGGGATTTTTTTTTTTAAATCAGCTCACCTGGAACAAAATTGCAAGTGAGAAAGAATGACCCCAGGGAAAAAATTTTGCCAAATGAGTTTGGCAAAATGCAAGAGCTTCCTAATTAAAACTATTTCAGTTCTCTAGAAATGTATGTGCAAATAGTGACCTACTTAGACTGTAAGTTGATGCTGGGAGCTAATTTATTCAGTCATCTGATAAGTAGTTGTTAAGTATTTGTGATGGTCAGGCACTGGGTCAGGCACACAGTGAACAAAGTCCCTGCCTTTCTGCAGTTCCCATCCTAGAGGGAGAGAGAAGTAATGAACAAAATATATGCTATGCTAGGTGTTGATAAGTGCCTGTCTCAAGATAAAGTAGGATAAGGGAACCAGAGAGTGGCAGTCAGTTGGGAGCTTGCTATAGTATAGGTCAGTGGGGGCAAATTTACAGCACGCATGCCACAGTCAGTTGTAGTTATCAGTGAAAGCTTTAAAGGGTTTGCCATCACTTGTGTAGGTGGTGAGGAAGGCTTCTCTGATAAGGTAAAGAAAAGTCTCAAGAGATGAAGGGGCAACCATGCCTAACATGTTAGGAACAGCAAGAGGGCAGCTAGAGCTCAATGAGAGCCAGAGAGAATGGTAGGAGTTGATGCCAAAGAAAGAGCAGGGGACAGAATGTAAAAAGAAGGGCCTCATAGGGCACTGGGGTTTGGATTTTTCTGTGAATGAGATGGGATGCCATTATGTTTTGGAGCAAAAAGTAGTATGGAGAATTTAAGGGGGTCTTCTGCATGCCGTGGTGTGTGGGATGTCAGGGAGCAGACTGGTGAGTGTTGGAGAAGGAAGATGTCAGGGGTGGGGGGCTCTTGTCACGGTCTGGGTGAGGGAGAGTGGTCCCGAGAGCTAAGGCACATGGGGCATGAGGTGGATGAATTATGGATATAACTTGAAGGCAGAACTGATAGCTTATGGATTGGATGTAGGAGAAGAGAGGAAGAAAGGACATAATAAAATCTCAAAGTTTTGGCTTTAAGCAACTGAAAAGCAGGAGTTGCTATTTGGGGATAGTTGCGAGGAGAGCTGACTTGGCAGGGGGATGTGGCAGGAATTGAGCCCCATTTCAGACACTAAGTTTGACACAAGGCCATGAGTTCGATTTCTAGCATGCACCCCCAAACAAAAACACAGGCCTTAAGTTTGAGTTGCAAATTTGTTATCCAGGTAGAGACATTGAGTAGGCATTTGACACAGGAGTCTGGAGTTCAGTGGAGGCATCTAGACTGGAGACCTACAAGGAAGAGTCATTAGAATCTTAGTGACATTTAATATCCTAAGTGAGTAGACTTACTTCATCAGGGCAGTGGGTGAAGATACAGAGGAGAGGATCATCTGAAACTGCTCCCGGGTGTAGAAGTGAGTGAGATAAAGAGAACCCAGGAAAGGAATTTGAGAAGGAAGGACCATGGACCACTGAAGTAAGAGGAAAACTAAAGAGAATTCCAGCAGCTAAGGAAGAGAGGGAGAGAGGCAGGAAGGGAGGGAAGGGCTAGAAGGAAGGGAGAGGGGGAGAGAGAGAGAGAGAAAGAGAGAGAGAGAATATGACTGTAATGCTTCTGAGTCAAGTAAGGTGACAACTGAGATATGACCTTTGGATCTGACGAGGTGAAGGAAACTGGTAATGCTGGCAAGAACTGTTTTGATGGAGCTGATGGATGGAAATCACTGTGGAGAGGAGTCTCAGGTCCTGGGTGCTGGCCAGATCCCATTTCCTCCCCCGGGGACGGTCATCCTAGTTCTAGATTGTGTGGGATATGTATCATGACAATAAGAGGGGAACAAAAACAGGGACTTGAGATAGTAAGTATGGGTACTAATGATAAGGATGCTCTAAAAGGAGGCTGCAAAAGAGGACAGGAAACAGAGGGGAAGGTCAAGGATACATTTTCTGAACTTTAGATGTGAGCACTGTAACTAGAGGGACCTCTGGGACGCGTGCATGATACCATGGTGTGTACACACAATGGACTTTTATTATGAAGTCTATGCAAGAAAAAAATATATTCCAGGGAAAGATGCCTGGCTGTGGCTCGACGCTAAGCTTGGCATGGTTCCATCCTGTCAAGACTTAATCTGCATCTTTCAGGCTAAGCATACAAATGACTAAGAATGACGTAGGTTAGCCATGCTTCACTAAAGGTCAGATGTATAAACGTTTAGGATGGGATAAGTTCACTAGTATATGTACATATGAGCACCTTTAGTGCACAAGGGGCAGCTCCTGCTGCACTCTACTGGCCAGAAACCTGGGCCAGCCCAGTGTCTGGGGGGGGCGGGGATAGACCGCACCTCTCCAGTGGAGAAGCGGTAGAGTGTTTGGTGCCATCTGTAATCTACCACACAAATGTTCCTGGATTTGAATCCTGGGTCTGCCACTTGCTGCTTATGTGAGTTGGGGTAAATTGTGTGAACTCCTAGCTGACATAATTTTTTTTTTTTTGGTAGCATTGAGGATCAGACCCAAGGCTTCCTGCATGCTAAGCAAGTGGTCTATCACTGAGCTACATCCCCAACTCTTATAATGCTAATATTACTGTGTGTTTTGAGGGAAAAATGACACTTTGCCAGGTGCCCTGACATGTAGTAGGTACTCAGTAAATACTAGCTGCTAACATTACTGTCATGTGCAGTGAAAAGTTATTGGCAGTGAAAACTGGAAAGAAGATGCTTTTGGGATTTGGTGTGTAAGAGACCTTTCGTGACTACCTACGTTTGGAAGATAGCAATAGTAGACTAAAGAGCTAGTGGCAAAAGTCAAGCTATAAGAGGATTTGAGGGCAATGAAAGAGGAAATCTGGCTATCATGTGGGAAAATTAGGTTAAGCAGAAGGGTCAAGTGGAGAGGTGGAAAATGAAGACAGGTGAGAGGAAATAATTGATGAGGGCAGGTTTTTTTTCTTTTAAAGCTTGAGGTTTTATAGAATGACGTTTAGAATGCAGTGATGATGAATCGGCCATTGGGGTCAGCTCTCATAATGGGACTGCATCTCTTATTGAACTTTTCTTGCCCCTTGGGAGAGGGCTTCCTTGTCATCATCTCCCAATGCCGCCTCCTGGTTGCAAACACTTAATGGAGATGCTTATTCCTGAGTTAAACAAATGCATTTCTAGATTTTTAAGTCTTGGCCTCAATCTGAGAGCACTGTGAACGCTTAGCTTATAAATCTCCTAGCTATAGGTTCCAAGACTCTGAACAGGTACAGGCATTTAAAAAGGGTTCTAAAAGGAAACACTTCTCTGTAGAACTCAGAATGTAAATGTGGTGAAAACCTACATCAGTTGTTAATTTGGGGGTAATTATAACATGGCTGTGGCCAACACTGGCAAATCGGGATTCTCAGGAACGAGGTCAGGGGCTGGGTCCTCACGCCAAGGTGTGGGGCGGCCCAGGCCCGAGGGGTCCAGGTTGGCGCAGCAGGTGGCACGGCACACAGGGAAGGAGCTGTCAAGTCACAGGGATGTCACGTCAGGGACTGGGAGCTTCCGGGCAGGCAGAGTAGCGGGAGTTAAAGGATGCTAGTCTCCCAGTTGTGGTGCGGTCCAGGTAATGCCAGATGTGTGGCATGAGGAAAGATTGCGACCCTGTGGAGACTCGGCTTTTAGCTTCCACTCCTGCACTCTCATTTTCCTCTTATTCCTAGTGAGGTGTATGCCTGTCCATCACTTGGCTCATTCCAAAAAGTATACAAGGCCATTTACAAGAGCACAGACTATGCAGGAAGGTGAAAACATGCAAGGGAAGGAATTTTGCATGAATAGAAAAAAGAAGGTTAAGTGAAGGGGAGGGTGGTAAACAAAATACCATGCTTTCCTGTTCATTTGTGAACAACACACTTGCTTCTGAGCCTCCTAGATGCCAAGGCGAGAAGGAAAATAGCATCAGTTACATTATTTGCAGCGTAGGGACCCTGAGCAGAGTGCCAACATAGTAAGTGATTTCTTCACTGTCATCTTTATGGTGCATCCGAGAACAATGTTTCAATGTAGACTGGTGTCACGTCTCTGCAGAAATGCAGAGAAAGTCAGTAAAAATTAGTAAGACACCACAGCCCTCATGTGTCGTTCTCCTGTGGCCTGGCCTACTACATTATTAATATTTGGATTTTGTACAGTAATGGAATAAGTGCCCATATTGGTTGTAAAGCAAAATATATCTAAACTCAGCAATTCTAATTTTAATTAAATTAAAATGAATCTAATTTTAATTTTTACACTAACTTTATGTTATTTCTTTATGTGCCTCTTGAGTTAAACTTAATGTTGCTTAAGTCTGTCCCATCTGCCATCTTGGATAGTCTTGCTCCTGCCTCACTGCCCTGCCCTGCATCGAAGTAATCTGCAGCATGATGGTCCCTCCTACGGCCACCATTTGTGGTTGCCTTTGGTTGCTGCAGGGCAGTTGGGATGGTGAGTAGGATGGGACTTGGGGGTCGGAGAGAGGTGTGACCCCAGGAAAAGAGTCCTTTCTAGGTGAGAGAGCCATTGCCTGAATTTAGCCTCTTGGTATGTTTCTTTTTTATCTTCCTCGTCTTTCTTCAGTTGAATTTCTTTGGTAAATGTGAGGGAAGAGAAAGAAAAATATTCTACTCTGACTGTCACTGGCGTGAGGTCCGCCGTCAAAGAGCTGTGCAGCACATCATGAGTTACACGATGTGTCCAAACGCGTCATCTCAGTTCATTCTCAGAGCCTGCGCGGAAGGGTTATCCCTGTTTCCCGGATGCACAAACTGAGGCCCATAAAGATGGCTACTAAGCTGCAACCCTGGACTTCATGTCCAGTTTTGTAGCCTCAGTTCCCACTGCCGACGGTTCAGAAATGAGAAAGGCTTCTTCCTTCTCTCTTCAGGGTGTTGTTTCAGTGTTTGTTAGTGGAGCCCTGAAATGGGTGGGGAACAGGCAATGGTGAACATATTTTGGCTCTAAAGCGTCTAATTGGAAAGTGGCATAATCTTAAAGTAAATGTTAGTGCTTTGTTTCTCAATAATGCACACATTTCCTTTCAACAAAATGGAACCACATAGGTAGCTCATAAATCTCTTGAATAGGGCCCTCTAGTGCCTACACATACAGATAAATCACGCTGAGAGGACGCTGAACCATGAAATGATTCTGTTAACATGTCATCTGTCTAGAATATATTTGCAAATCTCCAACAGAAGGGTCTAAATTATGAAGGGAGGTGGCCTAGCAAAGTTGATACTTCCATACTTGATACTTTTAACCTCTTCCATCTGCTGCCTCTGCCTCAGTGTGGCGCCTGGCCCAGTGTGTGGAGCTCGACATGGCTGAGTGCTGAGTCCTCATAGTCAGCTCTTTTGATACACAGCGAACCCAGAACTCCCTTAGGCTGTGTCACCTTGTGAAAAGTGACAGATCAGTGCTAGTTGTCTGGTCTTATGAGGCAATTTTGAACATTGTTAATAGTCACAATGAGAATTTTAACTACCGAAAAACAAATTTAGTGAGTTATTGCTGTAAGCCCAGTAGTGACTCTAATATTATAATAGGATTTGGAAATTTTTCCTAAAATGGCTTTTGCCTTTAAATTTCTTGAGCATAGTCTCAGAATTTGAGGTAGGGACTAGTGTGTTTTAGTGGCAAATTTTCAGTATAAAACAGTGTGAAAATAGCTTTTTGTGTCTAATAATCATGCAGATGCAAGCTAGCTGTGAGGGACTGTTATTTTTCTACATTTTATCTTAGTACCCCTAAAATAAGTGGCATCACTTTTTCTAAATGGAGGTAGAAGAGAAAGACTTCCGTTTTGACTTGGCCTATGGTCAGCAGGCAATTCCAGTGGTTCTCAGAGCTTGGTGCCTGAACCAGTAAAATGGGATAGAAATGCAAATTCTCAGATCCTACCTTAGGTTTAGACCTGAAGCAGGACTTGGGAGTGGAGCCCAGTGTTCTGGGTTCTTCCAAGCCCTCTGGGTGACTCTGAGGCTCAGTCAGATATCAGAACACTGGGAAGTTAGTCCCTCTTCAGCCCCTCACCTGGGCCAGTGGAGTGGCCCCACAGCTCGTTACCCTCTTCTCAGAGTTAACTCTCCACTCCATTCTCCACATCCCTGTGGGCCTCCATAATGAAACGCCAGTTTCTTCTTGTCATCAGTGGGACACTGAACACTGTGTAGAGGGAGCTTGAGTTTCCCCCTTTACTTTACTCACACAGCATAGCCTGAGGCAGGGCAGCAGCAGACCACAGCGGTGATGCGGATGGCTAGGGGTGGTCAGTACCTGCTATGGTAAGGAGTATTGGGCAAACTGCCTGTTTCTTTTAGATGAGAGTGGTGTGATATACATGTGCTTCCCTTGGGATTAACTTTATTTGCCATCTAAGTCTTAAGATCAAGAAGGCCACGATTCAAAAGTGAGTCTTCAGGAAGAATCCAAAGAGGGCACTCTGTAGCTTGCTCTTGTTGCAGCTCTGGGAGCCCTCTGAAGCCCAGCTCTCCTCTCCCAGTGATCACGCAAGAGGTTAGGTCCGAGCCTGAGTTGATAATTCAGAGTGATTTAGCCAGGAGCAAATCTTTTGTATTTCTCTCTTGAGAACTGGAGGCAAAGGTAGAAATCTGAGAATTCTGGGACCCCAGGTCCTTCCTGTGTATCATCCTGACAAGTCTAGCACCTATCTCTTTCCTTAAATCAAGAATGACCTAGAAGCGCCCATAGGATGAAGGCCAGATCTCTGACCACAGACTATAGGCCTTTCACGCTCTGGTTCCTGCTGGTTTCCTCTTGACACCACCCAAATGCGTCCTGCTGTCCAGTCATATCAAATGGAGTTCCTCACACAGGCATGTCTTTCTTGGTGCTTTCTGTTTTTCAGATTCTGTCTCCTTAGCCTGGAATGCTCATCCCTCCCACTCTCACATTTTCCATCCTCCATGCTCCCCTTGGACCCTGCTGCTTTCTACATGGTGACTGTCCTTCAAAAGCAAAATCCTGGGCTAGAGTTGTAGCTCAGTGATGGAACATTTGCGTAGCACACACCAGGTCTTGGGTTTGATCTCAAGTATTGCAAAACAAAACAAAGCACCACCCAGCTCATAGGTCACCTCCTCTCTGAAAGCTTCCTCACACCCATCAAACAGGATTGGACACTTGCGTGCATTTCCTAAATCATTTTTGTGACATTTGCCAAATCATTTTTGTGACATTTGCCTTATTCCTGGAGGAAGAGATCATGGCCCCAAGTGACCCCAATTTCTTAGGCCATAGCTGTTAATAGAGGCCTGGAGAGCACACTTTTAATGGGGAGGACAGTGAGGGAATCCATTGACTGTGGTACCAGGTCAACCTGATTTCCTGTCTTGGAACTCTTATCTGAGACCTAAGAGGTCAGCCAGTTGGTGGTGTGCATACAAGCCAAAAGGCTGGAAAGAACTGTGGCTGATGTGGCCATATTGGATCCGTATCAAGATGGGCAAGCAGAGCAAGGCAGGAGCAGGGAGAGGGGGTCAGAGAAAGCAGGAGGGGGGAAAAGGGAGCTAGGGGGCATCCAACTGACATCAGAATCTGATAGGACAGTATAATATGGGGACATCATCCCAGTTCTCTGGCTTTCCTCTTTCCCTTCTCAGCCTCGTTCACTTGAGGCCTGCATGAATATAATTTTGCATGCTCATCATAATGCTGTATACTTTGTATCTTTAAATAAAACTCCTTTTACTCAAGCTATTTGAAGCAAGTTTCTTTTCAGTGCGACCAGGAGAGCTCTGGGAGCTCTAACTCATCTATGGGTTCTTTCGACAGGAAGGCTCAAGTTTTCTCCTCTTTATGTCCTCAGCTGCATGGAGCACAGTGCCTGGTTTTAGTAGGCACCCAATGAATACTGGATGAGTGAACTAATTGTAGGCACTAAGTATGTTGCTGAGCACACAGGAAGTTATTCTGTAGAATTAAATGCGAAAAGCTGGAGTGCGGGACTGACTACAAACAGGCAGGAGGCAACTGTTAGGAGTGAGAGACGTGGTATGTATCTTGATTCTAGTGGTGATCAGATGTGTGTGTCAGAATGCACAGAGCTGTACATCTAAAAAGGATAATTTTATTGCATGTAAATTGTAAGTTAGTGAATCTGACTTTAACAAGAATTTTTAAGAAAGAAGGCAGGAGTTGGGGATTTAGCTCAAGTGGTAGACTACTTGCCTAACAAGCACAAGGCCCTGAATTCGATCCCCCCTCCAAAAGAAGGCAAAGTAAAATAACATACATTTGCTACAACGTACTAATTTCCTAATAAAGAATCTCAGCACTTTTTAAATAGTTTTACCCAATTCTCTTTTTCTCTCACTTGTGACCTTAATGTCCTGATAATAGGTATATTAATTGTGTAATATGATTTTGCTTTTTGCCCTGCTTGGTATTGTTCAAAATGTTGCATATACAAAGTGCTGTTTTTCTACTTCCTAGTTTTGAGTAATGTTAGAAAAAAAAGATCAAATTCAAGGAGAAGTAAGTCCAGATTCCTTGTCCATCTGTTAACGTTATTGGCAAACTATCAATTATTTGACTTGAGAGCTTTACACAGTATTGTTTATGCTTTCCTAAGCAGGCAACTCCCCAATCTAAATGCTCCTTCATAGGATGTTTAGACAGGCTAATTGAAAGCAGCAACATCTACAACTTACAAAGGTAGATCAAACACTTTTGGGAAATCCTGGGTTTAACAAAGTAAACATGACTCTATTTCGGGATTTCCTGATATCTTAGAATAGACATCAAGTTTCATTCACAATGTCCAGAATTGCCATTTGTTTCCCACAACTTCACTTTGAAACTTGATTTAATGGAATCATTACTATTACTATGACTTATTTTCTTATGTATTGTGCCTGAATACTGTGTGGTTGCATTCATTTTATTTTGGTTCATTTTAGAAAGCCATAAAGCCAGGGCCTTTTGAACTTCTGGTTCATTTTATGCCATATAACACATGCCTTAGCTGCGTACTACGTTATTTTAAAAGTAAGTGTCTAGCTTGTGTAATGGCCTATAAGTTTGTGTAATTTTGGATAAATTTTAATAAAAATCTATTTAAAAAAAAAGGTGTCTGACACTACTAAGGAAGACTCATTGTCAGGGTCCAAAGGGTTTTCTTGCCTTTATTTTGACTTCTAGGTCATGTTTCTTTATTGAGGAAGTGTTTTATGCTTTGCAGAGGACATATAGTACTGAAAAACTGGTAAAATCTGTGCAGAAAACCCTAGCAAAACAAAAAAACACCACCAAAATAGAAACCATAGCAAAAGAAATGGTTTAAGCCAGTTACTTGCTATTCTGTGGAAGTAAAGGAAGATATTTTTATCTTAAATGATAGTGTTCCTATTTTGGTCATGCAAGGGAAAAATAAACCCAAAAATGAACATTTCCAAGTGCTTCTGCATATAGTTACGGTGATTGTGGAGCTTTAAATACTCCCTATCGTTTATTATTTTTTCAGTGTAGAATTTTGTAGACTTTACTAAATCTGAGCTGCTTTCCTCCCTACAATGACTGAGGAACTTGGAGGTACAGTTCTGTATTATTCCATGCCAGCCAGTGTCATTTCTTGGAAGGGGCCATTCATAAGTCACTTCTGAATTTTACCTTAGAATAGTGTAGACAAATGAAATCGTATAAAGACCTGGTGTAGTTTTCCCACTATGCACACTGTCAGTGAAAGAGACTTTCACCCAAGGCAGGAGTTGATGATGTACAAACTGACACAGATTAAGTCCCGAGTGAATTATTCCCAGTATGGCCCATCAAAATGGCAAATAAATGGGTCACCTAGAGAACCTTAGGGTGATATGAACGGACTCTCTAATATTTATGGACTACTTGTTCATAAAACCCAAGCTATATTGATTCCAGTCTCATGATGCACAAAAACCTTTCTAGTAAAAGACGCTGGTTATCCAAGAGCTTCCAAAATGCACTTTGGTAAAATGAGAAAACATTACGTAAAGTATGCAAAACATTATATACAGTATGCTTGACAGTCCTGGCATCTTAATTGTACAGTCTGCTGCTATAATTAGGTTGTAAATTTGTGGGTAGGTACATCTGGTCAGTTATCAAAAGCACAAAAGTAAATCATGAGATTGTTATTACAGCCTAAATTGATGACCATCATAAAGGCAGGTAAGAATATTTAGTATGGATAATATAGTGCTAGCTCAGTATAACCAATTACCTTTTTTTTATAAACATAGTTCTTTGATCTCCATTCTCTTTTGCAGCAGCAATTTCCTATGTAAATTTTATCAGCAGATAAAGAATCGGGACCTTGTAAGATAAAGGGTCTGTATGTTTGGTTTATAGTTTGTTTGTTTATTTATTTAGATTCCAATTCTCATTTCTGGTTTTTGCATATCCCAGTCTGAATTGTGAGGACTGTTCGGTGAGACCCCTCCCCAGGGCTGGGCCATTTTATGGATTATATAGCCAGTGGGCTCTAATGGTAAATTGTTATTCAAAATCAGCTGATCAGGCAGACAAGGTGGCTGAGAAATGGTGAGCACCAGCTCTGTTTGGCTGTAGTGGGAGACGTGTTGCTGACAAGATCCGTGCAGGTGTTGTCGGCAGCACCCTGCAGCACCTGGGAGGGCCGTGGGGAGGCCCTGCTCTGTCTGCTGTGGAGCAAGTGTGGGTGTGAAATGCTGGACTCCAGCTATACGTAGAAGCCCTGTTTCTGCAGTAGGTTCAGGGATTCACAGACCCTGTCCTGAGGATTGTTCTTGTTAATCACATCATTTCTACTGTGTTTTTAGAGCATGCTATTCTTTCATCTTCCAAGAAGCTGAAACATGATTTTCATTGATTACAGCTGTCTTGTGGGACTCTCTTGGGCAGGTAGCATCTATAACTCATACAAAAGTCCTTAGATCAGAACACATCAATTGCTGACTTTCATTTTTGCAAAACGTAACTTATATAAGGATAATCTGATTGTGGCTGACTATGATTACCAAAGAACTCACTGGTTGCTGCTTTTACAAATGAAAGCAGGTCAGAGGGAAATATGTCCTTCATAAATGGCTTCCTCTATTCACTCAACTTAGAAGCTGTTTCATTTAGGCTGGTGATTTAAGGATTGGGCTGCTGAGGACTAGGAATTTGTTTTTATCTGTACAGTATCATCTGATTATAAAAGTAACATGCTGACTGCAAAAAATCAAATATTACACAAATGTACATCTTTTAGGGAATAAAAGAAAGCCTCCTAAAATCCTCCTCCTCAGAGAGTACCACTGTCAACAGTTTGCTGCACACTTATCAGCTATTTTCCATACAGATACATACACATACATTTCAGCAGTTTACTAGCATTTTAGCGGAAATGCATTTTAGAAGGAAATTTTCTGATATATCGTAATAGAAACTAACTTTTCTATATATTAGCTTTCTCAAATTATGTTTGTGTGCCTGGAATAGGTTAAGATAGAGGCATTTTCAATGCCTGTTTATCTCTGTAATTATCCAAAGTCCCTGAGAGGCTGTGGATGGTTTATTAGATAGATTTAGAAAGAATAACTGCAGTACTAAGCTTTTTGCTACAGAGTGGGCTTCCAGTGCACAAAGCATTGCAATTATTTGGAGACAATCTGTAGCCTTGGAAACGATATGGCAGTGGTGACATCAGCAGCAATTATGTGTAATTTTTATCCCCTGTTTGTCACCAAGGTAACCAGAGTAGGTTTCCTTGCTTGAAATTTTAAGAATGTTGTAGTCCTATATACAGCACAGATGCAGGAAAAGATTATACTCAGAATCCCTCCTGTAATTCATTCAATTTCCCTTATAAAACAGCCCTTTGGAATTCAAATAGCATGCATCTATTTTTGGCAACAGCTGCAAGTTTTTGAAGTTATTAAAATAAGTTCAAAACCTTAAATACAAAAAGGAATTTTTTTTTAAATTTTTTACCAAGAGCATGTATTGGTACATTGTATACATAATGGTCACATTCATCATGGTTATTTTGTACCCGTACATGATGTATCTTGGTTTTCCCCCTTCTTACCCACCCCTCCCTTCTGCTCACCCCTTCCCTATTCACAGCAGGTTTATTTATATTTTTCCATTTTTTCAGGAATTTATTGGAGTGTTTAAATTTTGTGATGTTCTTCCCCATCAGTATAACTCCTTTTGCTTTGAATAGCAGTTTTAGGACACAACCTTTATGGAAACAGGAGGGACACAAGTGGAAGGAATATCTTTGGTCCTGTGTAATACACAGACTGGCTCATTCCTGAAACCAACTGCCTTAAGGCTACATGCCACTGACAGCGGTCATAATGGCCTCGTCCTGAATTACGAGCTTCACATGGTTCTCTGCAGGGTTACATGTTAGAAGCCTGGAGGTGACTCTAGTGAAAATGGCACATTACATTTGGTTCCTTGGATTGCTTCTGGTAAGTCTGGATAAGTCACCTACTGATTCGGAGTGAATAAACAGTGTAGGAGCGAGTGAAAAGGTACACAGGTGCACATCATTGTGCGTTGTCACAACAATGCTCTGACCCATCCTTTCCTCAAGAATCCTGTTTGCCCTGCTGCTGAGCAGTTTCTTGTGAGTTCTTTGCTCACTTACAAAGCTCTAGTCCTTTCTGTAAGCAAAATTCCATGAAACAAAGACCATAGCAGTGACCATGCCACAGTCTCTTGCTGAATCATTACCTACAGTGGAAAAATATCTGTCTTTTAAATCCAGGGGGGAGAGACCAAAGGAGAGGTGCAGATGAAATTCTCACCTTTATGGAATCAGTTCGATTCACCTGACTACTGAGCACCCTAGGAATACCAACCCTGCATAAGACAGTGACTTGAACGTGGATGTTCAGGGGCCCCAGAGTTTGGTAGGAAAGACAGACATGGTAATTTAATTCTAGGTAAAAGCATATGACATTCCCTGTATTCAGCTGCTCTGATTTACAAAAACCAGCACCCTGGTGGGTCAGCTCATACGAGGTCAATAAGCATATTTATTTAAGTACACATAAATATGTCTTATATATGTTCCAGGGCTGGAAATTTTTCTAGACAACAACTAGAAGAGAACTAGAATTACTCTCAAGATAATTTGTTTTATTCCAGATCAGGTTCCAGCCTGGAAAGGAATGGTCCAAATGAATGAATGTCAGGTGGTGAAGTTCTAGGACCCGGGGCAGGAATATGGAGGGGACCTTGAGAGTATGGCTTTCCCAGGATACCAGTCAAATCTCACCTCTAGAAGGGGAGTCCTACATGGCAGGAAGGGAGAATAATGTAGTTCTTTGCTGAGGGGTATTTTCATTTTAACAAAAGAGAGACAATCTTAAACTAAAGGACTAGATAGGACTTTAGGGATAGAATCTCAAGCATAGAAAACTTGGCATGGGGGTTTTGAATGGGTGGTGACCAAGAGCTGCCTAGCTCTTCGTAGGATTTATAAGGTGATGTTCAGTAGGAGGGCAGAGAAAGGAGGTGAGGGAGAGGGGCAGAGTGAGGAGTCTGGGAATTTTTTTTTCAGAGGAGTCATGGTCTACAGAGAATTTTAATGATTGCTGGGGAAGATGGAGAGAAGAGGAAAGAGAAAAGAGAACATCTTGGGAAAGATGTTCATGATAAAATAACTTGTTTCCCAAACAGAATAACTTGCATTGTTAACTTTGATTTTATGTTCATGCTAAATATTTAAAACATATCAAAAGCTTAAAAAATAATGTTAGCTCCCACATATTCAAAATAATTTGTGAATCTTTCACATTTGTTTAAATTCATTTTTCTTCCCAGGTAAAATGTAATGAAGGTAATGTGCAGAAGCTTTTTATTTTAGTGTATTCAAATCTCTCAATCTTTTTGTCTTTGACTATGCTTTTTGTATTGTAGAAATCATTACCTACATTAAAGTCATAAAGTTAGTCTCTGTTATTTTTCCTAAAAGCATATTAAAGTTTTGCTTCTCTTATTTTAGGATTTTAATTCATCTAAAATTTTAAATTTTTGTATATGATATGAGGGAGAAATATGTCTTTTTAATACTAAATCCAAGTGTTCCAATATGAGTTATTCATTAGTGTCTGACCTGTGGATTTATATGTCATTTCTATCATATAATCTAGATCTCATCTGTAGATCTATTTCTGGACTCTGTATTTGGTGCCATTGATTTGATGTATTTTGATTATACAATTTGAATTATTAATGTTTGGATAATAATTCTTAGCAATTTTAATAAAGCAAGTCACCTTTAATAAGCCACACTGAGGAGTCTGGTCCAGGTTTGGGGGTGGGTGTGTAGAACTTCTGGAGCGGCCAGTGTCTACATCTTTCCTATGTGTCTGCGTTGCTCTCTCTGTTCTCAATGAATTAACATCTGAAGATTAAAGTAATTGGTAGCCCCTGCAGAGGAAGATGCCTTCCAGACCTGACAAACCTAAAACTTGGGGCTAAATGTCAGTTATTCTACCCTGGCTATGGGTCTCACTGGGATGGTACTAAGGCAGCTGGCCTCCACCTGTACCTGTGCTGTGTGATCAAGGATGCTTCTCATTCATGTCTGCTTGGAGGATTTCCTGGACAGATATACTCATGGTCATGACATTCTTTCTCTTCCTCCTCCTTCTCGAAATTTGTAATGACTTTCTTGGTGTTTTAATTTTTCATATGAAATTTTTTAGGAACTGTGTGTCAAGTTCTATCCTACTGCGAGTTATCTAGAATTACATAAAAAGTAATTAGGAAGAATCTACTTCTTTAATCTATGAATCTTCCCAGGCATCAAAATGGCATAGCTCTCCTTTAATTTAGGTCTTCTTTTATGCCTTCTAGGTAATTTTTACACTTTTCCATTAAGATTTTGTTACAAAAAGATCTTTTTTGGATACTTATTTTTGGCTGTTACTATTATAAATAGTGTTTTTGCTCATTAGTTTTGATACTTATTTGTTCTGATTAGTTTTGATGCTAATTCTTATGTTAAAAAGTGGTGATAGTGAGTCTCTGCCTTGGTTCCCATTTTAAAAGACCCCCTCATCTTTCTCTTTCTCTTTCATAGTACTTCATCAGTTTATAAACCTTTTTTTGAGCTGCTTTCGTGAGCTCTTTGTTTTTGTGATCTCCACGGTATTCTCAGGTTTTCTGAAGTTCCCTCTCTGCCAGAAATTCAGGGATTAATATTGTCTGCTTGGTTATATATTTTCTATTACTGCACTTGGGGCCAAATTACTGGATAATGGAGAGGAAATCAACTGGGGTTCACCCCACCTTTTGGGACATAGCTCCTCAAATGGGCTTCTTCAGAGTTTTAGGTGCCAGTGGCTGCCAGGAAGCTCCTTTCTTGCCTCTTAGTGTGAACTAGAAATATCTGGCTGGAGCGTTTGTCTGTGCTAATATCAGATGTGCAGGCTGCCTTGAGACCAGGCTGGGGGATATGGAGGAAGAAAAAAAACCAGACAAATTCACCACTGGTTGGCTGATGCTTAGAATTTTGGTCTTTCCCTCAATCCACCTGTTCCCAGTTAAATTTTCAGAGTTCTTAAATAATTGCTCCGAATATTCTATGCAAATTTTGTGGCCGTATTCAGTGGGCGAGGCAGGACAGAGTGCGTTTCCTTCCTCCTATCTAGATTTAGAACCTACTGACCTTTTTAAAAGAAATGGCTTTTGGGTGGATCAATTGTATTCTTTCTTTTTTTCTATATCATTAATTTGCACACTTAAAAACAACATTTCCTACATATTATTTTTCTCGGGGCTTATTTTGTGATTCTTCCACTCTCATCCCCAGTCTTGGGGATGTAACATATACAGCCAGGATATGTTATGAAATATCTTCTAAAAACTAAGTTTTGATGTTTGTTTTCATTTTAAATCCATTCAGAATAGTTCCTCATTCCTATTTTAATAATTTTATTTGATTTAATAAATTATTTATGTTTGCTTTACTCTTTCAAACAAAGAGTTGGCTGTATTTTAAAAATTGATTTCTAGTTGTTTTTCATTGTAGTTACACACTGTGGTTTGTATGAATTCAAATTCATATTATTTATTGAATCTTTGTGACCCAATTCACATTCAATTTTTGGATTCATAGATGCTTGAAAGAAATGTTTGCCTCCTGCTTATGAGTGGCAAGATCTTGCATATATCCTTCAAATTAATTTTATTCAAACTTCCTACATTCAGTGAAACTATTCTGTGTGACACTGTGATGGTGGTTTCATGTCATTGTAATTTTGTCCCAAGCCATATGATGGATGCCCTCAAGAGAGAACCCTCAGATAAACTGTGGTCTCTGGGTAATAAGGACGTGCTCTCCGGGTTCAGTTGCGTCTGACTGGGGGGTTGGATCATGGGGAAGTCGTGCATGTGTTGGGGAGGGGCTCTCTGAAAAATCTCTGTGCCTTCTGCTCAGTTTTTCTGTGGACCTAAAGCTGCTCTAAAAAATAAGCGATTAAAAATAATTCCCACCGCACTGATTATAGACTTACCAATTTCTCCTTGTAATTTACATTTTTATAAATACACTATTATTTATTATTGATGAATAGTCCCCATTGTCACACTGTAATCTTATATTAGTTTTACTCTACCAACCAAAGATTTTATTTTCACTACTAGGGATCGAACCCAGGCCCTTGCCTCACACATGCTAGTGTGTGAGGTTTATCCTGCTGAGCTTTATCCCCAGCCAGCCCCTAACCATATTTTGGTTAACCTTGTCTTATATCTTATTAAATCCCCTCCTTTCAACTTTGGTGCTTTTAATACTTCAAGTGTGTCTTAGAAATAACATGTAGTTGAAATTTTTGAAAGTTTAATTTGAGATTTCATTGGCTAGCTTATACTGTTTATGCACATGCTTTCTTATATATTTGGATTTATTTCTACCATTTAATTTTATTTGCTATACTTTTCTTTTTATGTACATCCTATTCTACTGATATGAGTTTGTACCTTCTTTTATATTACTTACTGAATACCCTCAATTTCTTAAATTGTGTTAATTTCTTAACAGGATTTACCAAGATCTAAATGTAATCTGTATCTTTACCTGTAGAATAGAAGGAACTTTAAAAACTTTAACTTTGTAAATCTCTCAGTTCTTCCTTGTATTCCATTTATAATCTTATTTTTAACATTCCCTGCCCTCAAATTAATCATCAGTATTATAATTTTAAAAAATCTTTTATGTTACCAAATATCTTTGTTCAACATAACTTATTTTCTTTTTCTTTTTTTTTTTATTCAAGATGAAACTATAATCTTAAATAATTCTTTCAGAGTCTTCAAATGATAAAATCTCTAACTTCACCTTTCTGGAAACATTTTTTTACCGTATTATAAAACATCTTCATTTTTGACAAATAGTTGGATACAGAATTCCCCATTGAGCATTTTCTTAGCGTGGTGAAGATACTATTTCATGGAATACTTGTCAGCTGCTTCAAGTCTTTTCTGTTGGAGCCCAGGTGGATCTGCTAAACCAATGGACTTCACCTTTTTCACATAACCTACTGCCTAGAAAAATGGATGAAATTTGAGAGTTTGAGATGCTCTGAAGCGCCTCTTTCTCCAGGTGAAGAGCAATGGGGACGGGGCTTCCAAGCAGTGGAGGTCTTCCCACGAGGGAGGCAGTTACTACGTCTTTTCATATAGGATTTTGGCCCTAAAGCTCTAACCCTCAAGAACAGAGTACTGGACCATGTATGGGCTGAGAGGGCTTCCTTTTTCTTTCTGGTCTAAGGCTTAACTGAAAGAGACAGAAGTAGAGAAAAGAAGCTGATTCAGTGGAGAATAGATTGCTAACAGGCTATCTAAGTAGTAGCTGGAGGAGAAATACAGATTGCTAAGATGTTACTGGTCTGTCCATATAACAAGAGGGATGTTCAAGTGGACTCAGCAGGAGGCATTACTTAGTTGTCTCCATATTAATGAAGTCCATAGATGATTCTTACTATCTAAGCATTGGAAACTACAGGATGACATTGTGAGGGATTAGAAGTAGGCTATAGAACAGAGCAAAGCACTATGGTAGAGAGGTATGGGTATCTTTATGGGCCATAAGTCCACTATTTGCAGCCAGGAGAAGAACAAAGCTTTTCACTAATCTCTGTCCTTTACATACTGAACAAGATTATTAATAGGTGGGAGCCATGGGGGAACTTGCAAGAAGATGCCCAGTTTCTTCATTTTCAACAAAATTTAATGTGACATCCATTGTAACTGAGGCACGTCAGAAGGTTCTGCAATGTAAAAATCACCTTAGAAGAGGATTCTTTTCCTACTCCCCCTTCATAGGCCCAAGAAACATGAACCTCCATCACACACACACTCACACACACACACACACACACACACACACCCTACATTGTTGCCACAGACTGTTAAGATTGTCCGGGTGTTCTCCTTATACCTTTTTAAATGAAATGAACTAAATTATAGCTTCCCATTTATAAAACAGTGTTAGTCTAAAGCTGCAGAGTACGAAATTCAGACATTGCCATAGTAACTCTGCTTTTCCCAGGAAGTAATTGAAAAAAGACACTTTTTACAAAAATAGAATATTGATGTTCATATCTATAAAGGAATTAATTTACTGACTGATAGAGGAGAAAGAAGAAAGATGAACCAGCAAGCTGTATTTTAATGTGACTGTGATTATCCCCAGGGTGGTAGCTAGCTTAAACTTGTCCTTTTATTTTTGCAGCAAAGAGCACTTTTCTTTTCAGCTTGGTTTGTGTATAGAAATAATTTCCAGAAATGTATAGCGTAATAAGAAATTAGCGAGCACATTTGGTAAAACACTGAAAGGCTCTAATTTGTTTCTTGCCATTATCAGTTTGATGAATGTTAAAATTGCTTGTAGGATATTTAATTGCTGTTCATGATTAGTATGACAGCAATAGTATAGGAATAGCTGTGACTGTGCCATTAACAATTAGGATGTGCTAGCCTATCCCAGGTGCCATCAGGAGACCAAAGACACAAGCATATGAAGGAAAAATGATTAGGCTGGGAAATAATAATGATAATCATATGCTAGAAATACTATTTGGAGGATTGTTAGAATTTTAATGAAGGCTTGTATATGTGTATATTTATATCTGTGTGTGTCAGTATGTGTCAGTGCTGCTTCTCTGGAAATTTTCTTCCAGAGAACTAGAATTATTCTCAAGACAATGTGTTTTATTTCCAAATTAGATTCCAGTTGGCTAAGGAATGGTCCAAATGAATGACTCTCAGATGGCGAAGTACTAGGCCTGGTGTGGCAGGAATAGGGAGGAGAGTTTTAAGGATGTGGCCCTCCCAGAATGCCAACCAGATCCCACCCTAGAAAGTGCATCCCAGCTTGCAAGAAGTGAGAAGAATGTAGTTCTTCTCTCAAGACTATTTCCATTTTAGAGAGAGAGAGGGAGGGAGAGAGAAGGAGAGGGACTGTGTGTTTTAGGCTAATGCCCTACAACTTCAGAAACGGAATCTCAAGCACAGATAACCAGAATGAGAGTGGTGACTAGGGGTTGCTTTGGGTTCTCCTTAGAATTTATATCTATGCTCAGGAACCACTGTACCATTATTTGTCTATCTGTGGATCCCCTACTAGAATATGAGCTCGTGGAAGAAGGAAAGGTAGAGTCATAGGTCTGGCGTAATTCCTGGAATAGGGAGGGAATGGTAAATAAATACCTGATAGGTTGATTAATGAATGAATCTGCTGAGGGTGGTTCACACCCTGTTTTCTACAGCTAGCCATCCTTTCTTCCTAGTCTTTATCACTGACTTCAAAGGTATCTTCTTTAGTAATTGTGGTCCTTAAAGGAATTTGTAATTTGTTTCCTTAAAAGAAAAAGCCACTGTTTGTTGAACAGTTGGTATGAACTAGGCATTGGTTGAAGTACTTTAACTATTACTATGTACATTAATATCTTCTGACATTGCAGGAAGGTGTTATTAATGTCTCTACTCTTTACTGAAGAAAACTGAGGCTCAGAAAGAATAAGTAAGTTGATTAACATTTTGTAACTAGCAAATGGTAGAGCCAGAGTTAGTAATAGAGAGGGCCCAGCATTACAGGACGCACTAACTGCGTCCAATTTAGAATCTCGGAGGCCACTTCCACCTTGGCACATCCAGTGTGCCAACAGCTTCAATCACTGCTCATGAAACCGACTTAGAGTTTCTTTCTACTTTTCAAAATCTGACAAATTATATTTTAAGTGAGTTATTTGGTAAGACTTGGATCAAGAGTTTGTTTTTGTTTTTATTTGTCCCCATCTCAAAATTGGCTAAGCACAAAGATGAAAGAGATTTCCATGTGCCACGTTTCTTGGAGATTACAAGGATATATGCACACCCTTATTTATAGCGGCACAGTTTGTAATAGCTAAATCTTGGAAACAGCCCAAATGCCCATCAAATGATGAATGGATAAAGAAGATGTGATTTTTTTTTTTATACAATGGAGTACTACTCTGCCATAAAGAACAATATGCTTGAAACCTTTCTAGGTAAGTGGATGCACCTTGAGAACATACTCTTAAGCAAAATAAATCGGACACACATGTTTAAATATCACATTGTTTCTCTGGTGTGAGAAATTGAAAGTGTAAGTAAGGACTAAAATGTATTATGTTGGGAAAGGGAAGAAATGTTCAAATGGGAAGGGGAGCAAAGGAGAGGAAGGGAATGGAGGGACAAGAAAAAAAAGAATAGAAGAAAAAGATGGAAACAAAGCTTTTGTAAGTAAGGAGGGAGGAGGAGTTGAAGGGAGGGGAGGGGAATGGGAAAAAAAGAAGCAGCAAGATATACAATGTACAGGTTCAAATTCCTTGTGATGAATGTTATCATTATGTATATCTAAAATGTACCACTAAAATAAGATTTTTTAAACAGTAGTAAATACAGGCATACATACCATACTAATTAAACTCTGCAAATGCGTATACTGTAGACAGATCTCAAACACTTACAATCACCAAAATATTAAGTGAAAATCTCTGAATGGAATTATGGAGAACTCTAATTTTTGTTTTCTTTTCTAATGTTTCTATATTAAAATTAGTTTATACATCTAACTTTTATAAAATATAAATGAAGTAAAAATTAAGCAATTCTCATTAAAAAAAAAAAACAAAAAACCCAAAGCTCAGGAAGAGGTGCTGAATTACAAAGTGTGTTCATTTAGTTCGCTGGTGAACTACAGTGGGCTGGTCTGCAGGCGTCTTGGATTTCAGTCTACATCTGTGCAAGCTGCCTGTGGAGAAGGCTTCCAGGCTAGGAAAGATCCTCCATCAGGAAGGCAGCTGAACTAAATCCCAACTATATATTCATAATTTATTTTTTGGGGGGATGCTGGGGATTGAACTCAGGCCTTTGTGCTTGCTAGGCAAGTACTCTACCACTGAGCTAAATCCCCAGCCCCTATCCAACTATATATTAAGATGTCAAACTTGGAGACGTTGATACGTTAGGTTATTTTCTACATCAAATAAATTATCTGAAATTAGAAAACAGCTACTTGGAATCATGGTACCTCAAATTGAATTAATAATGTTTATGGATTCTTGCAATTTTTTACATTTCTGAGCACAAAATACCGTCAGGATAGGGTAGGATGTTGCAAAGAAATTTCTCTGTGTTGAGATGATTATTCTAAGTTCAATTTATGTTTAAAAAGGCTGGAAAGGGAGAGAAGAAGACTCCTTTAAGGAAAATGCCCTGAGCCAGAATGCCAGCATCCATCGAGTGAAATAAAACAATACTTGGGAGTTGCTGGGGTGGTTTAATGACTAATCTCCAATTGCATAGGTGCAATAACAAATGGTAGTTATCATGAGTAATTGTTTCCTGATCGTGTGGTGCACAGTCATGGAAAGGGAGGCGGTGTGGACTCACTGGCCCAGGATTCCAGGGCCTTGTTGTGTATGAGGGTCTGTGCAAGACAAGAAAGCCCACAGGACATGGGCAGCACAGAGCTGCCATGGAGCCAAAGTGGAGGCAGGAGGCGGATTTCCCCTCTCAGGCACTGGTGAGGTAATTAGAGCCAGCAGCAGGACGCAAATTAAAGGCTTATTGGGAAATTCTAAAGAGATAGGTGTTTGTGGGTTTTAGAGACTTTTCCGAGGCCCTCAAGCAAGACTGAAGTGCCAGAGAAGGCATCATCAGGTCTTCCCACCAAGCTGGGTGTATCCCTTAGCAGCTCTTAAAGTCCCCCCAAACCATGATGCCGCCATAGGGAATGAGATCCTCATGACTTCTGGTTTTAAAAAAGAATAGGCACAATGAGTAATAACAGTGGAACTGAAATTCAGCAACTAAGAATCTTGTACGTGGCCTTGTACTTCTTTGACTCTTACTCTACAAAGCATTTGCTCTTAGAGTTAGTAATACATAAATCTACATAGTCAATATCCACTGAATATGACTATTAAGAATTTCTCTATGGGCAACCTAAAAAAAAAAAAAAAAGAATTTCTAAATAGGAACCAATCTGCAATATTGATTGCTTTTACCTTAAATGAATGAGCCCTTTGTTTTCCAAAACTGGAAGAAAGCTAGCGTTGAACCACACAAGCTACAGTATTAGTGACAAGGGCCTCCATCTCTTCTTGGGATTCGGAAGGAACTAAGTAGCCAGCTTTTAAAGCAGTGGGTCCCAACCTTCTGCCTGCCTCCAAACTCCTGAGGGCTGTAACATACTCCTATTGAGAGGAGGGACTTCTGTAGTTGTGAAATTCATTCTGGTGGAGTCTCACGACACCATGCAGGGGTAGAAAAGATATTATTTGGAGTGAATGAGGGATGTATTGTTTGAAAAGTATTACCTTCCTGCATTGTGATCACAGCTTTAGAGAACGGGTCCTTCACAAAAAAATGCCACCCCTGTTAGCTGATCTATCAGATGCCGTACATATATCAAGAGGAAGAGCTGAGACGCGAGGCAGTGCCCACGAGGCAAGGATGCACCTTTGGGGTTGCGATGCTGCTGCAAAGAGAAGATGGTGTTTGGCTCATCATGACTCCTTCTATGCCTCTTTATGCTTCAACTGGTTTTTCTACTATAAAAGGATTGGCAAGGTCCTTGTGTCGGTCAGTGCTTACTAGAGAAACAGATATAATGCAAGATATACAAATGTATAAGAATTTGTGAGATTGGCTTATGATGGCTGCCTGCAGAATCCGGTAGAAAAAGTGCAAGAGTGTGGAAAAGTGCAAAAGGTCTGTCTGTGCCCTAGAGATCCAAAGGATCCAGTTGAAGGCCTGGAGCTCACTGCAGTGTCCTGTGTGAGTCTGCATCACGAGGCCGAAGGGTCTGTGCTGGAAGCAGGAGATGATGATGTCCAAGATGAAGGTGAAGGCTGGAGCTCCTCCAAAGAAACAGAAGTGAGCCTTCCTTTCTTGTCTCCCTTTTAATACCATTTGGGCAACCAGCCTCCCTAGGGTGGGTCTTCCACACTCCGAACTATGCTTATCGAGTTCAGTTGGACATTTCTTACTCAAGTCGACACAGATAACGATCACAGTCCTTGTTAAAAAAAGATGGCTCAATCCAAAATATTGTTACTCTCTGTATGAGATGGAGCCACTGATTATAGTTTAGTTTACCTTTCCCCAGATGTCTTCTCTTTTCTGGTGTATGTGTGAATTAGGTGTATATGCAAATTTATGTTTTACTTATGCATATACTAATATATGTTAACACACATACACAATAATTTGTAAACTTGCTTTTTTTTTTTAAACCAAAATGCGATCAGACCATTTGTGTTTTACTAATTTTCTTTTTCACTTAGCAACATTATCAAAATTAGTTTTCATTATTAGTACTTATATATACCTGCCTTGTTCTTCTAAATCTTCTATAGTGTAGAGATTTCATAATGAATTTAACTATTCCCTTATAAATGGGAATTTTGGTTGTTTCCCTTATAAATGGGATAGTTGCTATTATTAGAAAAGTTTCATTGTGTGTATATTTATATATCTGTGTATTGATGTGATCTGTTGTTTTCTAATGGTTGGTAAAAAGCAGAATTTATGAGTCAAAAGACTTGTGTATTGTGAATATTGAGGCAAAGATGGCAGGCTGCTAAAATTTATATTTTTTTTCCAACAGTGTAAGAGACCACTTATTTCTCTGCATTGTTAATCAAACTGGATATTAATAATTTCCAATATTTTTTTCAATGTGATGGGCAAAACTGTATCTTATTTTCATTACTTTGAGTTTGGCAGAGTTGAACATAATTCTGTATGGTTTTGGCCATTTGCACATCGTCTCAGTTAATTGCTTGTTCATCTGTTGATTTTTTTCATCCATTTTCTTCTTGGGATTTTTATGCTTTCCTAGTAATATTTTATGGCTTTTAGCCCTTGGACTATTGTTACATGTTGCAAGTATTTCCCCCTTAGTTTTCTTTTGGCCTTCTAATTTCGTTTAAGGTGTTATTTTCCTTACAGAATTTATTTTGTTTTTGTTTTTGTGCTGGGGATCAAACTCAGGGCCTTGTGCTTGCAGGGCAAGAACTCAGAATTTGAAATTTTAATGTATTTAAACTTGGCAATTTTCCCCTTGATAGCTTTTGAATATGTATCATGCTCATGAATCTCTTTCCTATCTCAAGATTTTAAAAGTGTTTTCTATGTCATCATTTGAGGTTTTACATTTAGGCAATGTAAATATTTTAAAAGTTTTTGGATTGTCTTTTAGTGTACCTGGAACTTGTTTCCTGATAGATTCAAGGAGGAATGTGATTAGACTTATTAAAGTGTGAATAACCTATGTCCAAATATCATAAAATACATCCTCCAGTTCCCTCACTATTTGGATAGTTTCATTCTGGCCCAATGATTTGAAATACCCATTAAGCTCACACTGAAGTCATATGTACATGTGTCCTCGTCTATATTTTCTATCCTGTTCTGTAATTAAACCAGATTGACACTCTTTCCATTACTTTAAAGTACATTTTCTTACCCTAGGAGGGCTAGTTTTAATTTCAAAAAAAGTCTTGCTGATTTTATTCTATTTACTATTCATTATTTTAGGATAGGGAGTGATGACCTCAGAGGCATCTCTTTGGGGCTGGAAATGAACTTATTTAGTCCAGGTATAACCTTTATATTTCTGGTTTCCTAACCTGTTCCTAAGCACTTAAGTCTTGACTACTATGGAGGAAGAAGAGATGCAGACTTTTCTCTCTCTGCTAACTGACGCCTTCTCAGGGCACTTTTCTGCATGCCTATCACTCAAGGAGTCTTAGCTCTGAGATCCTGTGAGCTTTGTTCCTTGTACCTATTGTATCACATTTCACGAGGGGAGACTGGGAATTTGGGCAGAGCTCAGCTTGACGCGGCTTTTGTCTTACATGATATGAGCTGTAGTCACCCAGCTTCAATCTGCTGGTAACTAACTGGTTCCTGGCTGACAGGATCCAAGACGGATTCACTCATATGCCTGTGCCCTGGAGGGAAGGGCTGGAAACCTGGGCTCGGCTGAACCCTTCTCTCCGTGCATGTGGTCTCTCCAGCAGGATAGCTGGATTCACAGGTCTTTTCAGAGTTCTAAGCACAGATATTCTAAAAGATGGGAAGCAGAGGCTGCCCCTCTTTAAAGGTTTGAGTTCCCAAGCTGGCGTTACATCACTTCTGCAAGATTGTGTTGGTCAGAAGAGTCTCAGAGCCTGCCCAGCCCCAAGGGTTGAGGGTATAGACCCCGCCTCTCAATGGAAAGAGTGTCAAGAACTTGCATGTGGCAGTTTCTAGTGATTTTTTTCCTTTGGTTTTTTTTTGGCGGTGGTGGTCCTGGGGATCAAACTCAGGGCCTTGCACTTGCTAGGCAAATGCTTTACCACTGAGCTAAATCCCTGACTCCTTTCTTTTGGCTTTTTGAGACAGGGTCTCACTGTGTAATTCAGGGTGGCCATGAAGTCACTGTGTAGCCCAGGCTGGCCTCAAACTCGAGGTGATCCTCCCGTCTCAGCCTCCTGAGTGCTGGAATTATAGGTGTGCATAACCACACCCAGTTTCTAGTGATTGTTTTGGGTATACTTCCACAGCATGCAGGACCTAATGTCACAACTGTGTGAAGGTTTCTTCTCTGTTTTATGAGCTTCATAAATGGACATATAAAATGTATGAGAGCATGTATGGGTGGTAACTCAGGGAAATTTGAATCTAAACAACCTGATCCTTGAAAATAATTGATTATCAGACAATGACTGGTGACTGGTTATTAGTTTGACTTGTTTTCAAAATGTCCTTGTCCCATTGATTTTGGTTGACTGGGGCACTGTGTGTATGAGTCCAAAGCCAAGGTGTTCATTCCCCTGTGAGACAAGAAGACTCTCGTCATTCTGGTCCCCAACTAGGCCGTCTGCCATTACTTGGGTGGGCACTAAGGGGCACATGGACAGATAACCATTTGGGAGAAAACCAAACCCAAGTCATGGTGAGGCTGGTTCTATGATGCCATCTTAGTGAACAAAATTCATCAGCTACTGATGGGGAGTATGTGAGCATTTTGCACCATTAACTATTCCAGTAATAAAATTGTTATTATTAATTATTTGCAAGGAGCTTTGTATGTTCTCTGCAAACATACAAATGGGGAACACATTTCTTTTACATTTTTTGTACTTGTTCATTGGAAAGGGATATAATCTTTCTTCCCCGCTTCAAAATCTGTGTGATTCATCAGGTCTTTTATTTTAGGTTGATCATGACATTCTGTTTGTCTCTCAACCATTGATTAAACCGGTACCACAGAACAAGATTCTCAGAAACAGAGTGAATTAAACCTTTAACCTGAGAAAATTTAAAATGTTCTGTTCATTGAGGTGAAGGTTTTGTTTTTTTTTTCTGTGCTACTTTGCTTACTGACGCAGCATGATGGGGAAATTTTTGCACATCTCTCATATACGTAAGCTTCTTAAGCTGTCAAATTGCATTTTGGTGTACGTTCCTCCATACGCCCACATGGCCTTAAAGTATGAAGTCAAGAAAGACCTGTCATGTCACAGAAGCAAAGAACAATTTGTCTCAGCCAAGAATGGGAAGTTACTCTTTTCTGCGTCCCCCGTGTCTCGCCCACTCTGGCTCACAGCAAGTTCTCAGTGCATATTTATTGAGAGAATGGCCAGGGCAATGATTTGAATGTACCGACCTCCTATTCCCAGCCTGTTTGCCCTGCTGAACCCCATTGTCTCAGAGCACATTGTGATAATTGACTGCCCTTGCTTCCTGAGTGAACACGAATGTTCCGTTCTAGCCGCCTTTAAACGGATGTTGTAATTGCTATCGGCAGTGCCCTTTGGAGGCCTTGCTGGCATGCAGAAGCTTGAAGGTGAAAATCAACCAAACCACTGCCTGCTGTAATTATTTTTGCAGCTATGTTGCAGGGAGAGTGGCATGTCCCTTTCTCGGCTCCCTGACCTGCTGGGTATGGATCAAAACATCCCCATGAAGGACTCATGTCAGTGGGTGCACTAGCATCATGTGTCAGTCGCAACCTCCACTTGCAGAAGGACGATGCGCACTCCTGCTTGGTCTCACGTGGTCTTCAGTGCCAGGCATACTCTGGTTGGATATGGGTGTCTGTGTTTTAAATTCAAGGGGCTTCTTCCACATTCACACTTACTTAATTCCTCACCTTCTCTCAGGAATCCTTTGATTTCTCAGTATTTCCGAAAATGGAGCTTTATTGTGTATTATGGTTAAAGATACCTTCTTGCATGCCTGCAGACTTTCTCCACTGGATTCTCCTGCTGCTCTCATCCCCAGCCTTTAAGAAAGTAAGAACAGTCACACCTAAAGCTAACCGAACACTTGTTCCTTTAGAAGGGGCACAGATTCAAATTCAGTTTGAGGCCAAAAAGAAAATGAAAACCAGGACAACATCTGAGTATAAAATAGGACAATAGAAGAGAGGGGTCTGGGGCTAGACTGAAGAGCTCAGGGCTTCCCAATGGCATTCAGGGTCTTTTCATTTTAAGGTCACAGAGGGCAAACAAGATTCATCTCCTGTCTAAATCTGAAGATATATCACCTACTAAGCATTCACTCTTTCTGCTGAATCTTTAGAGGACTGTATTCTTAAGTGACATTTTAAAACACTTAAAATCATGTATACCACAATAACATGTAATTTCCCCCATAAAACATGACAGTGTATGTGAAAAATTTAAGTGGACCTTTGAACACTAAATAAAATACCATAGTGAAAACAGCAAAGTTAGCGAGGTCCACTTGACCTCAGAAATTGAATTAGTGTCTCTGCAAAATTATAAATTGCTGTGTGGAGTAAACCAGTGGGCTGCTTGCAGTTAATCAAAACTATTACTGTGAAATCTTTCCAGTGCTGAACAGATATTGGCTTCCTTTTCACCTCTGCCATCAGATTCTTGTACATATTGCTACTAGTGAACGGTGTGTTCTCCCCACCACTATCCCAAGCCCTTTCTGTCCCCTTCACTTAGTAACTCTAACATATCTTTTTTATTTCAGCTCTTTTCTTTATTATTATTTTTTTTTTTTACATTTTCAGGGAGACTCTCCCTGCTTCGCTGAGTTTAGAATAGTGGTGACGAACTTATGGCACATGCGCTGCCGCAGGCTGTTTGTATCACTGAAAACTCTAAAAGGTTTGCCATCACTCAACTATGTGTCTTTCATTTGTGGTGTTTATGTTCCAGGAGGTTGATCATTTGATTAAGCCTTGTCTTGGCTCCTGGACAGGCATGTGAATGCTGGTCTCACTGTTTTGTCCCCAGGACAGTCCTTGGTCCCCACTAGACTTATCCTTATTATTGGATGATTGAATGAATGAATGAATGAATGAATGGATGAGTGAGTTTTCTATAGACATTTTCTTTCTTAAAATTTGCCATTACTGGACTATTACTTTGACGTGAAATCCAGATAACATAAAATTAACCATTTTAGGTGAACAATTCCATGACATTTAGAATAGTCATACTATTATGCAACCTACCCCTTTGTCTAGTTCTAAAGCATTTTTGGTCATCTCCAAAGGAAACTGTACCCATTAAACAGTTGCTCTCCATTCCTTGCTATCCTTCTGACCCTGGCTACTGCCAATCTGCATTTATGAATTTACTTATTCTAGGTATTTCCTATAAATGGAAGTATGCAACACATGGCCTTTTATGTCCAGCTTACTTCACTTAGCATGTTTTTGAGTTTCATATCCATCATGCATATACTAGTACTGCAGTCTTTTTATGATTCAATAGTGATACTTTGCATTTGTAACCTACAACTTGTTTATTCATCCGATGATGGACATTTGGCTCTTTTTACCTTCCGGCTATTGTGAGTAGTGCCAATATGAGCATATGCATATATGTATTTGTGTTGAGTACAGTAAGGCCTCGACTTACGAACAAGTTCCTAAATCGGATATGTTGGTAAATCTGACAAAGTGAGTCTTATACACCTTTGACACAAATATACAATGTATATTGCTTTGTGCTTCCTGGCAGTCCCCTCCACATCACCACTGCTTTTCCTCTTGCTTCCAGACATCCTCGGCTCTGGCTGAACACTGTACTACTTGTGTACTATTGCACTGTACAGTCAGCACACAGCAGAACAACTGTGACGCTGTCCGGCAGACACTGAGCTACTTCTGTGATTTGTTCGCATCTACAAATGTTTGTAACTCGAGGTCCATTCGTATCTGTGAAAGTTCGCAATTTGTTCATAGGTCAGGGATTTACTGTACTGGTTCTCAGTTTTTTAAAATTATTAATCTAGGAGTGGAATTGCTGGATAATTCTGTGTAACTTTTTGAGGAACCTATTTTCCACCATACCTGAACCATTTTACATTTCCACTAGCAATGCACAAAGGTTCCAATTTTTCCACATCCTCTCCAGTGCTTGCTATTTTCAATTTTTAAAAATAGCCATTCCTGTGGGCGTGAAGTGGTACTTCAGTGTGGTTTTGATTTGTATTTTTCCAGTGAATAATGATGTTTAACATTTTTTTATGTGCTTCTTGGTCATATGTCTATCTTCTTTGGCAAAATGTCTATCAAATCGTTTCCTCATTTTTAAATTTAGCCCTTTGTATTTTTATTGTTGAATTGTAAGGTTTTTTTTTAAAGAAAATATACATATTATAGGTTCCAAACCCTTATCAGATGTATTTGTAATATTTGTAAATATTTTCTCCCATTCTGTGAGTTGTTTTCTTCTTGATAATGTCCTTGGAATCTCAAAAGTTTCAGTTTTTATGATGAACAGTTTCTTTTCTTTTTTTTTGTTGTTTGTGCTTTGGTATCATACCTAAGAGTATGTCGCTAAATCCAAGGTCATGAAGATTTAACCCTTATGTTTTTTTTCCTAAGTGCTATATGGTTTTAGCTCTTATATTTAAACTGTTATTCAATTCTGAATTAATGTCCAACTTTTACATGTGTATATCCAACTGTACCAGCGCTACTTGTTGAGGAGATTATTCTTTCTCAATTAAATGGCCTTAGCACCCTTGGTGAAAAATCCAACCAGGCATAGATAAAAGGGATTATTTGTATCTTAATTCTGTTCTGTTGGTCTGTACGTCGAGTCTTATGCCAGTGCAATAATGGGTGCTTCTTCTTCTTCCTCTTCTTGTCTTCCTCTTCCTCCTTCCCTTCCCCTCCCCCCTCCTTCTTTTTCCTCTTCCTCTTCCTCCTCTTGCCCCTCTTCCCTTCTCCTTCTCTTTCTTCTTGATACTAGAGGTTTAACCTAGAACCTTCACATTGACCTACATCCCCAGACACTTTCTGAGACAGGGTCTGCCCAGTCTGCTTGCGGTCTTCCTGCCCAGCTTACATACTGCTTTGATTGCTATTGTTTTGTAGTCAGTTTGGAATCATTTCCAATACTGTTTTGCCAATGGGTAACCTTTTCTTTTTAGCTAATAATATCTTCTTCCTTTGTATACCAACTCACTGTCTTTTCTTCTACTCATACAGCTAAGTGTCTTAAGATGCACATTTCTTCACATGTTCATTTCTTTTCACTCACAAATGTTTTCAGAGAATAATTCAGGTTTGTTATGATTTAATATGAATACTTGTAAAGACTACTTGAGGTTAGGATGAACTGATACTAGGGAGTAAAATCTAATATTAGCATCCTGTCACCCATTTAGCTAGGACTCCAGGGTCTTGCAGAGTCGCCCAGGCTGACCTGGAATTTGCCATCCTCCTGCTTCCACTTCCAGAGCATCTGGGACTAAGGCATTGGACACCATGCCCAGAAAGACAGAACTTTTTAATGTTTCCTTTACTTATCTGTGAGCAGTTAGACTGTGAAGATGGCACCCCAAACATTACGCCCCTGGCTTTCAGTAAGTCTTACTCTGCATGTTAGTATATTACTGATAAACAAATCCCTGACCAAATGAGTTAGATGTTGTGTCATGCTCAGCGAAGGACTCCAGCTCCATTAACAAAGGAATTGCTGCTGCTGGTGGGAAGAAATGAAATATTCTGCAATTAATATGGATATGGAAGACTTTTCTGAATATTTCACTTGGTCACTAGGTAGACCACTGTACTGATCATCTTTCCTGAGGTTACGGGCCTGTTTAAATCATTTCCATTTCTCTTCCAGGAAAATTGCACCTAACTGCAGTTTGGGGACTGTGTTTACCTACCTTTTTTGTTTGTATTTTTGATAGAGTTTGCTGTATATTCCAGGATGACCTCAAACTCACAGTAATCCTGCTTCTGCCTCCTGGATGCTGAGATTATAGGTGTGCTGTATCACCATGCATGGTGCTACAATTTTTTGAAATTTATTAGTACATGTTTGTGTTACATACTGACTACTTTCATTGTGGGTATTTGGTGCATCTAGTATGACACAACTTAATTCTTTTTTATGTTCCCTTCCCCTCCCACCCTACTCCCCTCCCTCCATCTCTTGGTCCCATTTCCATTTGCAGTAGATCTATCTCCCTGTTTCATTTTACCTGTTTTTTTTATTTTGCTCTTTATTTATACTTTGAATTTTTCAATTTATACAATATGGGAGAAACCATATTGTATTTAAGCTTATGTGTCTGATTTATTTCACTGAACATTCTGGACTCAAGGTACATCCATTGTTGTTTGACTTCTGCTTGCATTTAAGGCTGGTGAGTCTCTTTGCGCCTTGTATGCCTGTATAGGGAGCTGACATTTTCCACCCACATACCCTGTGAATATTTCTAAGTTATACATGGAGAAGCTATCTATATTTCATTTGTAATATAATCACTGGGTTTTATTTTCTTAGCCACTATGGAGTTGCAGGGCCTAGATAATTAGGTATCTATTTTAGATTAATAATAGTAAATATATTTGTAGTTCTCCCTCTCCTACTCTCAGTAATTGGCATTCTTGCTTTCCAAATTTGTAGTTCTTTGATTATAAAAGGAATCAACATTTCAGAACATTTTCTACATTAAAAATAAAATCTCTTACTATACTTTGGCATCTTTGATGCCTACTTTGATCTACCTTTCTTGCTTTGACATGCCATTTCAATAAAGGAGTGGTGTACATCATAGACATACTGCACTTAGCTTGAAAGGTGACTGTTTGCAAGTGATGTCTGTCTTCTCTGTTCTAATTTGGACGTTGAACGTTCACCAAAGGTCCACGTGTTAAAGGCTTAGTCTCCAGGGTGGCACTATTGGGAGGCAGTGGAACCTTTAGGTAGGGACCAGCAGGAGGTCCTTGGGTCTCTGGGGTGGTGACCATAAAGGGGCCCGTGGGACCCTGCCTCTTCCTCTTTGCCTTGGCTCCATAGCCGGTGATGTAAGTGGTTTTGCTCTGTCACACCTTCCTACCCTGATGTGTTGCCTCGTCTCCGACCCAAAGCAAGGGGACCAATTGGTCATGGACTGGAATATCCCAAACTGTGAAAAATATCCTTTTGTCTTTATAAGCTAATGATCTCAGATATTTCATCACAGTGATGAAAAGCTGACTAACATAACCCTACTTCTACTTTACCTATAAACTTTGGGTGATGGAGAACCACCTGGATTGTCTAAGGGAAGCTGGAAACAAAAGAGGAATAAATAATTCTTAGGCCCCTATGAAACTTCCCACCTGCCTGTTAGGCCTGCACCCCACAACCTGCACACACTCCATTGTGTCAGGGAAAAGGTCAGGTGGGCCAGCTGCTGCAAAGCAGGTATTTGTTTTGTTTTAATCATTTTGTTATCTATTTCCATGAATAGAAAGCAAAGATATAATTCTGTTAGGAAATATTCCGGAGGAATAGGATAGGTTTGTGAGTTCTCCAGTAGTTTGAGGAACATATGACAGTTCTTACAAGTCAAATTCCTGTTGCCCTGGTTGTTTGGGGCTGTCTGACTCCTTGAATAAGCAACATCTAGAGTTATGCCCATGGCACTGATGTACCGAAAGCCCCCTCACCCTGGCTGTGACACTGTGGGGTGAAGTCACAGAGCACGCTCATGCTGCCTGGGCAGTGTACCCTCGCCCACCTTTATGAATAGTCTTAAACCATCCTGGCAGAATTGCTGGTTTCTAGGAGGCAGGCGTGGGAGACTGGGAAGTAGCCAAGTCAGGACTGGTCAGAGGCACGCCTGGAAGCAGGCTGTGTTACTTTTTGCAACTCAGAGTTGCCATTCTTTCTGGACCCCTGGTTCCCTTGTGACTGTCCCCTGTGCTCCTCCTGCATCTCCTGTCCCCATCTTTCCCGGCCTGAACCATGGCACTCTTCTGGAAGCACACCCTGTGCTCTGGACCTTTCTGTTCTCTCCTGGCCCAAAGGTAGCCGTTCTTGTGTCCCACACTTGGGCCATCTAACCTTTGATAATGGGATCATAAGGTCAGCAGTGGTTTTCAGTGGCTGGTGGGGTAATATTTCAGAGACCCACACCCCGTAATCAGATGGAGGCTCAGCATAGACACTGTGTCATCAGCCGACCTGAGCTGTCACTGAGCCACTTCACATCTTTGAGCCAGTCACTTCACCTGTTCCTGCTTTGTAAAGTGAACATTTGGACCTTTCCCTTGCAGGGGAGTGCTGTGGATGACATAGGATGTGTAGATAGCACATATGGTCCAGGGCTAAGCATGCAGCACTCAGTAAGTAAATGAGAGCCCTACAAAAGATTAGAATGGGTTGGGTGAGAATCTAGCCTCATCTAACCTCAGTGAGACACCTCTTTGCTCTACCCCAGAAGAGTGATCCCAGATGCAGAAGGGAGAAGCCTACAGCTGGGTTCTCTGGTTCAGAGCTGTGTTGCACTGTCCTCATGACCAGCATGGGCCAGGTCTCATCTTGCTGTTGTCTGCACCAGTGACCGCATCCTTGCAGCTGAATATTCAGAACGTTCCTAAAAGGAAGCTACTTTGCATAGATATGCAACCAGCTGCCTGGACCCCAGGTTGGGTTTTAATGTCAGCAACCCTGATATTTTAGGAACACTCTTTAGGGAACACACTGAATCCATTTTGATGGTTTGCGCCCTCCTGATGAGATCTCTCTTCCTCTCTTTATACCCACCCCTTGGCTGCCTTCGCATCCTGGCAGCTGTGGGAAGATTTCTCTCCAGCTGTCTATCAAGTCTTCAAAAGCCAGCCGGGATGTAATTGTAATCTATTTTCCACCATCAATAGTGGTGGATGAAAACACACACTCACACATACACACACACATGCACACACACATGCAGAGTTTGAAATTGCAGGAGCTGGGAGCCAGAGCTGCCTCGTGACTCACACAGAGCCCCACATGGGTAATTACTGCCATTCATTACTGGCCCAGGAAAGAAAACAGGGTCTGGTTGGGTTTTAGTGAACCAGAAGCTTGATGAGTAAGAGGGGGAAAAGAGCCGGCTGCGTTCCTTCCCCACCCCCCAATCACATGCCACTTCCAGAAAAACAACATCCTGCTGGACTTTCCTCCCACCTCACATCTTTTATTATGCTTATTTAGTGTGCAGTTGAGAATCATACTGTAGCCAAATTCTGCCCAGCACCTCTCCCCAGAAGCCTGGAGCCAGCACCTGATTTGCGAGTTTTCCTGGATGAGGGGTAAATAGGCTCAGTTTCATTAATTCACGTATGTGTTCAGCCAGCATCTGTCTTGAAATCACAGCAGAGAGCATCCACACAGACAGCGTGCACACTTGTCCGTGCATCTCGGTCCCTGCCGAGGGACACGGCCTACAGCCAGCCCATGGTGCCATTTAGCAGCTCACCCCACTCAAAACATTACTTCTCTCCTCTGCATTCCCTGTGCCCTGTTTTATTATCTTTCATTAGGTCTTTCACTCGTTGGGAACAGAGAACACGATTAAGACGGGGAGTATACACAAAAGCACTGGATGTCAGCTCTCAGCACAGAGTTTTATATATTGTTTGTAGGCAGTTCAATTCAGCATGAATGAATGGACATTCCAGTGAGGAACTATGTGTTTTAAGCTAAATGTCTTTGGATAGCTAAGGGGGCCACAAGTTATAATGAAAAAGTAAGAGTTGGATGAGTTGAGAGATGGGCACTCCTTCTAGAATGGGAAGAGCTGGAAGAAAAACATCTTGTGCTAGTGCTGTGAATGAATCTCTGGAACTAGAATACATTCAAGAACACACTAAGGCCATGTTACTGTACACTGTATCACTCAGCACTACTCAAATTTGGCCCCATGGTGCTGCTCGAGGTTGGTCGAGTAATGTCATGTACTTCGTAGGGCACCAGCCATGCTCTGCAGGAGCTCATTGGTTGCATGGCATTTGTGTTGGGTAGTGAAGACCCTTACTGATACTTTGGGGACTGTCAAGTTTTGCTTCAAATAACACCCATGGTATTGTTTTTACTGTTTTATTCTGTGATGTTTTGGTTCTCAGAAAAACAGCATAATATGGAGGAAGGAGAGAAAAAGGGGATGAAAAAAGGAATTCAGATGTGTTATGTACACATACCAACTCCACACAAGAAACATAAACATTATTTACTACAAACATGTACTAATTTAAGAAAGAAAAAAAAGCAGCCCTCAATTCCATTTTCCTTTTGCTTCTGGAAAGACTGAAGCTTCAGGAATTAGAAACAGCACTTAACATGTGATTCCTGAGAGTTCGCTGTATTTTGCAAATTGATTCCTCATAAATTTATATACAATGTCCAGGATACCTTGGAGAATTGATGAGAGGGAGGAGACTCATCTACTTACAGTTCTTAATAGGGGCAATTTTAACTATCACTTGTTGAATGCTTATTTCATGCTTGACATTGTGTTTACTGTTTTATATGACTCATTTTATTTAACATGCATTTGATTTCTATAATGGTGTTATGGTTTGTGTCTAGATGTCCCCCCAAAGCCTCATGCAGTCATAGGTGGGTGTTTTCAGAGGTGGCTGTATCTAGAGCGTGTGATTTCTAAATTAGTCCACTGATGCTTTGGCGTAGTTCTGCTGGGATCAAGGATGTGATGCTAGGATTAAGGGCACTAGGATTAAGGGTGGGAGTGCTGTCCACCCTAAGGGCAGTGTTTTAGTTACTTTTCTCTCGTTGTTGGGACAGAATACTCGACACCCAAAGTTAGGGGAAGAAAGGTTTATTAGCTCACAGTCTGCAGAGGTTTCAGTCTATAGTCCGCTGGGTCCGAGCGTGGCAGACCGGCAGCCGGCCACAAAGTAAAGTGAGGAAAATGCAAGGAATGTATGCAAATAAGCAATGCAAACAAACAGCTAGTTAAGCTTCTTACTGTATCTATTATCTAGGCTACCTGCCCCCAGGGCAGCCCACACTCCCACCCCCCAATCTCAGGCTCACATCCTTGATCCCAGCAGAACAATGCAAAACCGATCAATGGATCAATTTAGTAATCACACACTCTAGATCCAGCTATCTCTTACCACATGAGGCTTTGAGGGGACATCTAGACACAAACCATAACAGGCAGGTAGCCTGCGTAGGCTATAAGGGACGGAAAAAGGCTTGTCAATCCCGTGTTTAATTTGCTGCTTTCTGCCTGTCTGCCAGGCCACCCAGCCTTCGAGCCAGACAAGTATGAACCGAAATCTCTACGAACTGTGAGCTAAGTAAACCTTCTTTCCTCCTTTAACTCTGGGTGTCAGGTATTTTGTTCCAGCAATGAGAAAAGTAACCAACACAAATGGATATACCCTTGCAACCCCATTTTACGTAAGAGGAAGCCGAGATTTAGAGGGGTTAAGGAATTTCCCAGGCTCGTGCAGGTAGAAAGCAGTGAACTAGGAAGTGGACCCAGGCAGTGTGACTTCAGTGCTCATGTTGTCAGGCTCTCTCAGCCACAGCTTGTCCTGTGCTTGGAACCCTGGTCCTCACCCGTGTCTGGAAAGGTCACATTTTCTCCTCAGGTCTAGCAGATTGATGCAAATGTGACCTCGAAATGACAGAGGCCTGGCTCTAGATCATGCTAAAGCTCAGTTAGTGGGTTATTTTTATCCAAGGCAAGATTCCTATTGATAGTTACTGCTTTTTTTTCCTTTCGGTACTGAGGCTTGAACCCAGGGCCTTGGTAATGTTTTTTGGTTCGTTTGAGATGAGGTCACTCTAAATTACTAAGTTGCCCAGGCTGGGCTTGAACTTTCAATTTCCCTATCTCAGCCTCCCAGAGTGCTGGGACTGCAGGTGTGAGCCACCATGACTGGTTTGCTATTGCATTTTTATGTAAAATAATTTGCCAAGTATTCCATACTCATTATTCCCAGAGTTATAATCTTCAAAACATGTATATATTCAAACGTGTGTATATTTATGCATGATGTATCTGATTTAAGCACGTAATTTTAATTATTTTAGGTGTACCAATCCACTGAACTCTTCCCAAGTTACTCTGAAACCAAGGTGTTCCTAGGAAATCAATTGAAGTTCTTCAAATGATCTCTAAATGGATCATTTGCTCTTCCAAAGAAGAGCTGCTCACAAGAATAATCTTCCCTAACTGCATCTTCTGAACACCCATAAAACATTCCTGCTAAAATCTGAAAAGGTTGTGTTGTCTACCCACTTGTGCCTGGGCAGCAAATCTTAAAAGATCATATTTCTGTTTTTGATGACCTGTAGAGGACGCCACCCCGCCTGACTTGGCAGCTTTCCATTCCTAATAATCTGGATAGTTGGCACATACTTCCTTGTGTGCAGCTCACATCTCTCCTGCTGTCTTGGCTCATTCCACTTGATTGTCACGGTGCTGATGTCATTGTGCTCATGGTTCTTTTCCCAAGGCCAGAAACCACAGCTTTTATAACCAAGTCAGTCGTTAATGTTCGCATTCCAATTTCCTTAAGTGCTTCCATCTTGAACAGCCCTCTAAGTCCCAGTTTTTGTAATGTGGCTGAGGAGCTGTGAGAATGCCATCTGTTTGCAAGAATGGGGCCACTGGTGACTGCACACTTGACTCCAAAGATGAGATGTGTATCCAAGTCAAGATTTTAGACCTAAATGAGCTGGCTTCAGACACCTGGGTTGACTGTCGCATTGAAGGGAGATGTGGCCATTTGCAGTTAATTGGATGGAAACATGAGCCTGGAGTGGCATTTATACAGCATTTTTATTTATTGAGCATAACTGTGCTACTCTGTATAAAGCATGGGAGTAATAGGACCAAATTAAGCAAAGCTACTTAGATGGAATAGCAGGGAAGTTTCCCTAATGAAGAGATCTGATAGACCATGGAATAGTCTTCCCCAGGAAGGCTGGTCTCATTGAGATGTGGTTATTTACCGAGGAGCCAAATTGTCCCCCTCTGGATGCATCTTGGGCCGTTTTCATTTTAGTTTGTGACTTTGATTTAATTGGAAGAGTGTCTCACATCTGTTGTTGACTACCTTAGGCTGTGTTGCTCAAGTTTGACTCCTGTCAGAATCACTTTGCGAGCTTGTTAAAATGCAGGTTCCCTTGTCCTGTCCACAGACATTCTGTTTTGTTAGGCCTGGCCGTAGTCTGGGAATATTCTCATTCTCCAGATTTCCTGGATGAATCTTATGCAGATCTGCTGTAAACGATTTTAAAACACAGTTAGGACTGCTTCACGAAGTTCCAGGTCTCCTTGTAAATGTAGCTGTGTGCTTTGATTTGTCCCCTTATCGTTGACCTAAGAGGTTACTTTGCCCCGTTGCCAGAGTCTCTTCCTAAGCTTGCAGATGGGAGGAAATGTTTGGTGAAGGGCTGGAGGTTGCTGACAGAAGAGCACCCTCCAAGGAGCCCTTCTTACTCAGTCTGGCCTTCCCTGTGCTTCCAAAAGTAACTTGGTGACGGGCAGCATTTCCTAAAATTCCATGGCAGTTAATGGCCATTAGAAAACAAAGGGTTCCGTGACCAAGTAAGTGTGAGAAACACCTCACGAAAGAAAGGGAACCAGATTTCTTTCCTGCAGGGCTTGCCAGAGTCTTTATCATAATGAAAACCACCATTTCTCAAATATTTGGAAACAGAATTTCTCATGGGATTGCTGACTCATGAACTTACTAAAAAAACTTAGTGAGATGAAAGCAAGAAAAATTAGTTTGCAAGCTCAACTCTTTACCCAAATAGCTGAGTGACTTTGGATATGTCCTTTATGTTTCCTGAATTTGTTTCCTTATCTCTGAAATAATAGTGGTAGAGCAGAGCCACTTACCTCATGGCTGAGGTGTGAAAAAGAGAAGGTGGAAAAGGCAGGGAGTCCCTGTCAAGGGCACAGGTCCTGTGACCTGGAGCCTTCGCTCTAGGCCCCATCTCTCTTAGAGTTTCCACCACCTCTCAAAGGGCCAGGATTTGGAGACCAACCTTTAATGCATGGGCCTTTGAGTGACATTTACGATCCAAACTATAGCAGGAGGCTAGAAAAATCTGTTATGTGTCACCCTCCTCACCAAGTCAGCTGAGCTTAGCCCTGACGGTGTAATTGAAGTATAATTTAGAGAAAGTAGACTATACCAATGGAACAAACATAGTGGAACTTGAGAGGAAAGCCTGAAAGTTCACTTACTTGGGATTAATCGAGTATAGGTGTCAAAATTAATTCTAGACTGTATCTGCCAGTGATGACCAAATGTCAAGTCAAATGTCTCAGTTCCCACAGGTGATAAGTAAGTGTTGGTGTGCAGACTTGAGTCCACAAAGCTTGACTCCAGAGCTGAGCTCATGTTCATTAGACTGTGCTTCCTCCATTCCACCACAGTGAAATGAAAAAACCCAGCAGAGCACTCAGCAGATTTGAGATGGCAAAAGACACATATGCACGCACGCACACGCACATGCGCACACACACACACACACACACACAAAGGGTGATCAAAATATATAGTTAATGTTTACATTTTAAAAAATTGCAGTGAAAGGTACATTGCCATCAATCCCCTCAAGATACTCCCTTTGACTTTCAACACACTTATCCTGTTCTTGCCACTTTCTGAAGCAGTTTTGGAAGTCCTCTTTAATGAGTGTCTTTCCACAAGTATGACACAAATATAGAGAATGCTTCTGCCAAGTGCCATACAACAGAAATGCAGGCTTGTGAAAACATTATGGTATGTCCTTATCCACTTTATTCACTGGGTCTGGCACCGTGTGCCTCTGGCTCGTCCCCAAAGTCAAAACGACCATGAAAAGTTAGTATTTTTAATTGATTCAGTGCATTGAGGCAGCCATGACAGTGCAACTAAAGACACTCATGAGGAAGGACTTCCAGAATTGCTTCAGAAAATGGCAAGAATAATGGCTGAGTGAGAGGGAATGTTTTGAGGAGGTATTAATGGTAATGTGTCTTTAACTATAATAATTTTAAAAAGTTTAAACCTTCACCATATTTATCAGTCATACCTCATATATATATATTCATGTATTTTATATGTACTTGTATGAATATATGAAAAGCTAATGGGCGAAAACAACCCAAATTTGATGAAAAACAGTCTATTCAACTGAGAAGCTCAACAGACTAAGGACAAATGCAGAGACTGGCACCTCTACACATCATAGTCAAATACTTGAAAGAAAAAGAAGAAAGGCTGGGGTTGACAAGGGAAAAGCACCTGGTCATGTACAGGGTAGCATCAGTGGGCTTAATAGCTGGCTTTGTATCTAACAAACAGAAGTCAGAAAGTAGTACAGTGATATATTGAAAAAAATATCCAAGAATTTTACATCTATCAAAACTTTCCTTCAAAAAACAAAGAGCCAGGTGTAGTAGTGAATGCTAGTAGACCTAGCTACTCAGGAGGCCGGGGCAGGAGGATTGCTTGAGTTCACAAATTTGAAACCAGTTTGAGTAACCATAGTAAGATCCCCATCTCAAAAGAAGAAGGAGGAGAAGGAGAAAAGAAATGAAAGAATCAAGGAAAGACATTCTCAGATTTAAAAAAAAGAGATCAAAAGATTTTGCTTTATGTTAGCTGACTGCCTCATAAGAAGTGCTAATGGTTTTCCTTCGGGCTAAAAGAAAATGATGGCAAATGCTAACTGCATTCCTAGTAACAAAGAACACAGGAAATGGTAAACATGTAGGTTCATGCGAAAGGTACCTATTTCTTATTTTCTCTTTTGGTTCTCTTAATTACTTTAAAATATGTTAAATTTTATAAAGTAAAATTTTAACATTGAGTTCTTAGTAATAAGCTATATTGAATTCAGGACAAAAACATTAAATGAGTCCAAGAAAGTACTTTTTAATAGGTACTATTTTATAATAAAGATGTAGGAAGGATTTCTATTTATGACATCATGTTCTTAAAACAGAAATTTTAGGAATTATAGAGATTCATGTTGCTTGCAGAATTTATTTAATGAACCTCTTTCATTATATGAGAGAGAGATTTTTTGAAAAAATTGTTTAAGAAAAACAACAGTATATGTTTCTGTTAATGTTTCCATGGATACTTGAGCATTCTTTATTTTTGAAGGCCAGAGTTGGAGCTATCTCTTGCTATACATGTACTTTTTATATAATTATATTTACAATGTATATTTGTTAAATAATAATTTAAATGTGGCTTATACTTAAATACATTTTTAAAGCTCTGTATATCTATATCTCTATGTAGGTAAAGATATATGCTACAAAGTCTATAAAAATATTCTCAATTATAAAAATATTAGTAATACAGATAACATTTTTCTGGCCACAGTGCAATAAATCTATAAACAAACAAAAAACACAGAAACCAAAAAGTTCCTACCAACTGGGTATAAAAAATCCAAAGCTGTCTTTAACAGTTTAATTTAAGGAAATCTCAATGGAAATTGAAGTGTAGATAGAAAATAATGATTATCAAAATGCTGCATATCAAAATTAATACTGCACATCAGAATTAATGAGCAATAGTTAAAGCAGGGATTAGAGGCAAATTCATAGCCCCAAATACTTGTATCTTAATAATCAGGAAAGAATGAAAGTAAATGAATTAAGTTTCCAAACCAAAAAATTAAAATTTTTAAAAGAAAAAGGAAGATTTTAATAAAAGTGGAAATTAATGAAGCAGAAAATAGAAAAAACAGTAAAACCAGTATACAAATCATTAACTATTTTGGATAAAAGCACTAAAATAGGTGAACCATTAACTAACCTAATCAAGATTAAAAAAAAAAAAAGAAAGTTTAAGCAGAAAATAAAAAGAAACAAGTAACCACAGACAGAGGAGAAATGAAAAGAATCACAGGAGACTACTTAGCTCAGTGCCTTGCAAATGAACTCCAGTGAAGCGAATGTATCCTTCTTGCAAGGACATATAATTTAGCGAAAGAAGGCTGTCAGGCAGCCATGAACAGTCTCAATGAGAAAGACTGTAGGAGTCCTTCACTGTTGGTCCGAGACGTAGTTGAAATAGTGAAACTGGCACCTGTGTACTCACTGTGTTTCTCATGGCTTGATGTCAATGTGCCTATTTTCCATCTTTATCAACATGCAGCACCAGTGACCCACTCCCCCTTCACAGAACATGCTTGTGTAGATATACTTGCTGGCATCATGTACTGCTAAAACAATAGCTATACTGTGATTATATACCACAGTGCCTCCTTGCCTAGACCACCCATGCACCAGGGGAAGACAGCAGATTGATTTTTGAAGGGAAGTCTGTGAAATAGACACAAATTCACTCATCTGTATGTCTCACCATCCCTTGCCCATATTTCTGTCCTTTCAAACGGTTGCTAGGCAACCAGGTAGAAAAATGGCCAAAGCCCTTGTAAAGAGAAGCATGCTTATAAAATCATAAAAATAGATGTGGGCTTTTTCACTTGGGTCTCCTTTACAAACTACCGGAATTTGTGACATAATCCATTCAGTAGGAATTACTACAATTGACCTGGAGGCGGGTGAAAACAGTGGGCTGTAATCTGGCCCAGCGGAGTCCTGACCCCGCTCCTGGGGTCTGGGGTGGCAGAGGGCGGTGCTGGCATCTTCTGCCCTTGAAAGGGGATGAGTGTTCAGTGGTTGCTCACAGGGCCAGGTTCTCTGCCTGAGCCTAGCCATTTTCAAGGTTAGCACAGTCTCTGTAGAGCCTTCTTGAAGCTCACTTGTAATGCCGAGTCTTCCCGAGGAGATGCTGCCACTTCCCCCTGGCATTTCCCACGTCCGTCCCCTGATTTTCAGCGGAGCCTGTCTGCCTGTGCCTCTGAGGGCGCCGGCTTGTGTGCTGTCTCCGGCGGCCCAGGCTCAGATTGCTCTAAGGAACCGCACAGCTTTGCCACCCGGCGTGTGTGCCAGGGTCTGCTCATGGTGACAGGTGTTGACGTTCAGCTGCTGATTTCCCCCATTAGAGACAATGTGGTGGGATCTGATAATACAATCTGTTCATCCGAGGTCTGCCCTGATTTTTCCTGTCTAGAATATATTGCTAACTTTATGGAAACAATAAAAGAAGGAATAGATGCACAACATGCCCTTTAAATGGATTTGCTTTGCTGGGAGAAAAAAAATCCACAGCATTCAATTTCTTTTTGTCTATTATAAATTTATTAACATGGTGTTATAATTAGGTGCATGGCTTTGCCTTAGAGGACAAATGGTGCTTGGTGAACTGTGACGTTGGTCTGATTGTGGTAAAATGACCCATTTGGTTTTACCAGCTGTGACTCTGGAGGGAACCGAGTGACAGAAAAGACATAAAACTCAACAGATGAAACATTCTCAGCTTATACTCCCTATTTATAGTCATCCTGTATCCCAAACACAATGTTCTTTGGATTTTCTGGCTGGTATCTTGGTAATCTGAAAGGTACTAAGCTCACATGGACATGATGCCAGGAGGTGACTCTGGAATATCCCTTCCATATTCCCACGAATATGACACAAATCACTCCGGCAGAATTTAAAGATGTTGCGGCATGTCATTAACTGAGAGGAATTCCCAAGTCAGGGAGCAGGCCTGTGCAGTGGGTGTGCATGTAGCATTGCAGTTGGATTGCCTGCATTTGAAGCCTGGCCGTGCTGTCACCAGCTTCTGCACTTCTCTAAGCCTTGGTTTCCTTATCTGTAAAATGGGGATTTGTGTATCTGCCTCCCAGGATTTATGTGAAGATCAAATAAGTAAATTCTTAGCATAGTGCTCACACATAGTAAGCTCTCAAGAAATGTTAACTATTGTTATTGCTATGACTCAGAGAAACGGTCCAGTTTACAGGGGCCCTGCCTGGCCTAAGTGGGTAGAGGGAAAAACCATTATCAGCCCCCTCAGCCGACGGTCTCTCAATCTAGTGATGGAAAACTGGGGCTCAGAAGGAAAGGGAGTTCCCCTTTCCTAGCAAAAGAGTTTTGACCACTTGACTTTCATTGATTCCTTTGTCTTCCTGTGAGGAGAGAAATCTTAGTGACAGAGGGACTGGAAAGAATAAAGGAATGCCACGCCACCTGCCTCTCCACCTGTTTAGCCTGCACAAGGCTTGAACCATAGGGCTGGAGAAGTGCAGAGAAATCGAATCTGTGTTTGTGGTCTCATCCTTCATTCACCCCTGTGCTGAGCCCCTTTCTCTAAGTCTCATTCTTGACTGTCATTCATCCCAAGGACAATCTTGGGTGACAGGAATTTACACTGGAGGCCTGCTGGATTGCTCCCATTTCAATAAGGAACTCTGGGATACAAGGTACTGAGTCTTAGTGAGCACGTTTTGTGCCTGCAACAAGAAAGATTTTTTTTTAGTGGGAAAGAGAGTTCTCATGATCTCTTCATTACCTCTCAAATATAACCAGCATTTAACTTGATTGCTTGAAGTTGCCTATTGTAAGCCTGAAATGAAAATTTCTTAAAATCTTCATCTTTTTAAAAAAAGTGCACACTGTAACACTCCTGGCCTCCCTCTGTTCTCTCCTTCACTTCATTCTGTACCAGCTACCATGCTGCTGCCTTCCTGCTCCCCCCGCCCCTTCCCTGCCTGGTGGACTGGGGAACTTCTCTCCTTTGCCAAGTGGCAGGTGTTGAGCTTTGTCAGTAGAGGGCACTGGAAGGCCACTCCAGGAGGAAAGGACACATCGACTTCAGTATTCTTTTTCCTTCTTGCTCTGTGGCCTGTGTTTCTGGGTGATACTTGGAACACCTTGTGGCACACGGTGGTCACCTTCCAGTGGACTCCACAGGACCCAGTGGGGTGACTTCCCAGTGAGTTCCCAAGGCACCCTGCAGGTGGTCTTCTGCTTGCCAGCCCTGGCTGTGTCCCCTCAGAGAAACTTTCACCATCTTGTGCCATTGTCAGTGCTTCCTGATGAGGTCTGAATCTCACCTTGGGTTTGGAGACAGGAGCTCTTTGAAATTTGTTTCTTCTTGGGTACTGTCTCCCTCAGAGGCTGTAGCTGCCTGCAGTATCTGTAATTCCTCTATTCTTTAGAGTTCTCTTTACTCCTTGGTATCTAATCCCTGGTTACAAGTGAATCATTCTTTAAATTCATCAGTTTTTCTCTGTTGAAATTCCTGCTGTGGTTTCTGCCTTCTCCCTGCACCTGAATGGACTGGATCTTAGAGGTCCTGAAAAGATTTATGTCGATGGCGAATTTGGGGGCAGGCGTGGCCCTGCTAGTTCCCTTCTCTTCCTGGGACTCTGCAGGCCATCCTGATTGCTGTCTGCAAGCTCAGTGGTCAGGATCTGCCCTGCAAGGGGCCTGTGGCAGTCTGGGTCAGTCCTCAGCCAGGCCAGCCAGGACTGTCACACTCCACCCTGCAGACAGGACGCACCCTCCTGGCAGATGACAGCCGCATTCTTCAAGGTCAGTTCCATCAGTAACATGAGTTTTATTTAGACCCCACCTACTTTTTACCTTGTTCCTTGATTAGTTCAAAACCCAGGCAGGAAGAAGCCCTGTTTTTTATCGTCTCCTCCCTTTCCCCATTGATTTTCATATAAAACTATTTTAAGTAACTGACCACCAGAGAAAGCGATGGTGGCCCCAGGAAATTGTGACATGTTTGACCTGTGGCTTTGCCTGTCCCCTGTCCCTTTACCATATTACTGTGATTTTCATCTCACTACATATAAAGCTTTTTTTTTTTTCATAAAATACTAGTCTAACTTGGGAGTGTTTCTATATCTCCACAATGCTTAGACACTCCCAGAATGATTGTCTTCAAAGAGTGCGATCCAAAGAACCCATACAAACAGCCCAGAATTTGATGATGGGGAGACATTTACAGAACGTGATCTATTTGAAAGATACCTTTTTAAAGTCATGAATTTTTTTAAAATCATGCATTTTAATATTTTTTTTTTTTTTGTGGTGCCGGGGATCGAACTCAGGGCCTTGTGCTTGCAAGGCAAGCACTCTAACCACTGAGCTAAATCCTCAGCCCCAAAATCATGCATTTTAAAATGAACAGTTTTGTGATTTCCATTCTGCACGAGCCACTACGTAGGATAAAGGTCATTAGCCAGCCCTGGGGAAGGTCCACTTCTCTGCCACACTGGGCATTAACAGTTGGATTTGATGGTGTTGCTGGGTTTGCACTGAAGGAAGAAGATAAAAAAACAAATGCCATCAAGTGACCACATTGGCTTTAGACATCGGGCCATGCACCCACTTGTCCCTCCATCATCCCCACTGACACAGCACCTTCCCTTGCCCTGGACTTTCCTCTGCACTCCACACGCATGGCTGAGCTGCTGCATGTCCTGTGTGTTTGCAGAAAGAGAGCACAGAAGAGGGCAAAGTTCCCTAATGTGCTTTAGCAAGAATGAGAAAATACGTCTCATGCCTTCTGTGAACATTTGCAATGTTGGGGTAGCAGGCAGGGATTAACAGAGCTTGATGATTACCCCCACACACATTAAGCACAGGCCTGGGGTGATAATACTCATCACGGGGAGCATGTAATCTTGACGTCCTGGGATGACCTTGGAAACTGACCTATGCTGAGCTGGAGAGCCAGAAGAAGCAGGTACTTTGTCACTTACTGACTATAAAGGGTTGAGGATGGGTTTATTCTGAGCCATGTGATTTGATATCCTAACTTTATATTTTAATGATTATAGCCTACCATTGCTGATGGTGTTATTTAAGGGCCAGGATCAGACAGGTTATTGAGAATTAGAATCAAAAGGTCGACAAGCTTGAATTTTGCTTTGCTCCTTACTGTCTTCTGTAATTTCTTCAGTTATCATGGGATAAATATTATAATTACTGATCAGAAAACTCTCCTTTCTTAGACAGTGGTGATCTAAGGCTAAGATGTGACCTAGGTGTGCTTTTGTCTTTGTTTTCTTCTAGATAATTTCCCATCTACCGTTCTCCTTGTAAGCCTCTTCTCTCCTGCTTTTCCACACTTCAGAGAACTGACTCGGCTTGGGAGATGCCTTCCTAACAGATTGAGCATGCAGCACAGTTATCTTTTCCACCCTGGAGCAGTCTCACAATCTTTCACATGTAAGGTGCAGTGTATAGCACTGTGATATGAATTTCTCCCTCCCTCCCTCCCTTCCTTCCTCCCTTCTTCCTTTCCTTCCTTCTTTCCTTGGTTTCTTGTTTTTTGAAACAAGGTCTTTCTGTGTTGCACAGCATAGCCTTGAACTTGCAATCCTCCTGCCATAGCCTTGTGATACTGATTTCTGTACCATTTTCGTATCATCTATTTTCTGATTTTAAAGAAATATCTTCGACTATTTCTTTGACCTTTTCAAATGGCACCCCCACCCTTTTTTGTACCGAGAATTGAACCCAAGGCTTATCCCCAACTCAGGCTGGTTTCGAATTTATAACCCTCCTGTCTCATCGTCCCAGGTACTGGAATTACAACTGTGCACCACTACACTCAGCTCAAATGATTCCTCTTTAGCAGAATTATAACATATGCATATTTTGCATAGATCTTGGTTGGTGCCAAATATTTTGAAGTCGTTACTCAAAGATTCCCCTCATTGAAACTAGGTACTTGCAAGGACTCATTGGAACCCAGCAGTAGTGTTGAATAAACCAAGATCGACCTTCATTGTGTGTTCCATGGAGAGTAGCCAGGGAGTGCTGTTTACAGTCCTTTGGGACCATTCGCTGGTTGCTTCCTTCTTTGTGTTAGCTCTGTGGCCCCCTCTGTGGTGGAATTTCCCACCAAGCACCTCCCCCACCAGGATGAGGCAATCAGCATCTGCTCTGTCAGCATTCAGGTTACTTGATAGGACCTGAAGTGTTCACCAGCAAGAGCTGTTTGCTCTTGTCTAAGAGACCTTTGAAAGTTAGAAATCACTGGTGACATGTGGCATGCCTGAGGCATTTTAACTTTCTTTCTCTTGGTGAGAACAATAGAAACAGGTGAATGATAAGCAAACCATGGCAGCCCACATTGTGGAACATCATTTAGGTTCAAAGAGGATGCGAAATCATCTCTCAGCTGTATCCCTGAATGGGAAAAGTCAGTATTGGAACACTTACATGCAGCATGTAGTCTCATTTCTACTGCCCTTCAGTATATTATAAAATTAATTTGTATTTATTATACACTTACAGAACAAAAACCATTATATATGTTAACAGCAATTGTAACATATACATATATGTGTGCGTATATATATATATAAAAATGATCTGAAAGAATACATCCCATGCTGATATGGAGAGGAGGCTGAATTAGGTTGGAAGGAAAGAAGAATTTTACTTCTTGCTTTCTATGGTTCTGCATTTGAGAATTTTTTTACACTGAAATGGTGTCATGTGTTTAAAATACACATTTTTAGATGATTAATTTTGCACAAGTGAGGTGTGACTTAGGGAAAAAGGCAATTTGGATTAGGGCTAGGTGTGGTGCTGAGGAACAGGACACAGGCACACACCTAACTGCTAACTCTTCAACCTTATTAATGGGATCTACTAATTGTAATCAGAATCACAGCTCTGTAGCTGTAGTTAATACTCTCCAAACAGTTAATTACGCTCACATGTTTTGCTTTATTGCTTTTATGAGTAAATAAGTAGAATTCCTTTTGAACATATCCCGAAGTCTTTAACTGTATGTTAACGATTATGAATGATTACACTTCAGCCTTTCTGTCCTCCTCTCCAGGTCCCCCCTTCCTTCTCTAACAGCTCCCTTCCTTGCCAGCTGGCTTATGTCCCTCTGTTCAGGACCTGCCTCGAAATTCACAACTTGCAAGAAGCCTTTCTTAATTACCTGTGGAGAAACCTTCACTCAGCATTGCCTCGCTAATTGTGCTTTGCTCTGCCCTTCTGGAGGCGCTGCTTGCTAATTGGTTCCTGTTGTTTTTGCATATTATATTCTCTTCATCCACCTTTCAAAGTAATAGACTCTTGATGAGATAACTCCAGAAAGTATGGACGCTGGAGAAAGATCTGAATTTAAAACCCAACTCTTCCACTTTTTGCCGGATGTCTCTAATGAGTCTGAAACCGGGAGGTATTTGCTCATTTTTGTTACATGTGTTCAGGGACTTGGGGACATCCAGCTTCAAGACTAGAGGGATGAGGATTGTATTGTCAAGCCCAACTCATGTTGACACTCCATTGTTCCTCAAACCTTAATTGCTGTGTGTGGTTTAGTTGGAGTTTGCTCACATTGGAAAGAGCTGCTCCATATCGGTCTAACTTTTATGCTTTCTTAAAGGCTTAGGAGAGAAGTCATTTCCTTGTCCATTCTGGTTATTGGAAATGTTTGGCTCCTTGGTTTTGTAGATTTGAGGTTCTGTTTTCTTGCTGGGTATCTCTGAGGGGCTCATGGTGCCCTCCTCTGTCTGTAGAGGCAACCATGGAGGGCCGAATTTCCTGCCTGTGTTTAGTCTCTCCTCCCTCTTGTTTCTCTTTCTGCCTCCCACTTACACTGTAAAGGACTCGCATGATTAACCTGGGCCTGTCCAGATTCCCGAGTAACCCTCCCCCTCGGGGTGCTCTACCTTGGTCATATCAGCCGAGGTGCTGTGTCCAAAAAAAAATGTGGAGTTAGAGTTTCTGGCTTCCAGCCTGGAAGAATGCAGTTTTAAGGAAAGAAGTTGAGTTTGGGTGTTTATTTTGTTTATTTTGTTTTGTTTTGTTTTTTTACCAAGAACATGTATTGGTACATTGTATACATAATGATCATAATCAACATGGTTATTTTGTACCTGTACATGATGTATCTTGGTTCCCTCCCCTTCCCCTCCCCTCCCTTCCATTAACCCACCCCTCCCTATTTGCAACAAGTTTATTTACATTTTTCCATTTTTTTCCCCTTTCATCTTACTTTTCTTTTAACCTTCCTTCTTTATCCCCCTTTTCCCTATCTAGTTCTCCTCTCTTTTGAATACTATGTTTTTTTTTTACATAATATCTATTATACCCCTTTGTCCTTATTTACACTTATGGTTTCTCATATCAGAGAAACAATTCAATGTGTACTGACAAATGTCTGATTTATTTCACTTAAGAGTATGTTCTCGAGGTACATCCATTTACCTACAAATGTCTCTAGTTTGTCCTTTTTATGGCAGAGTAGTACTCCATTGTGTACAGAAACAACATCTTCTTTAGCCATTCATCAGTTGTTGGACATTTAGGTTGTTTCCAAGACTTAGCTATTACAAATTGTGTTGCTATGAACATGGTTGTGCATATATCACTATGGTATGATGATTTTAATTCTTCTGGGAAGATACTAAGCAGAGGAATAGCTGGGTCAAATAGAACCTCTAGTTGTAGTTTTCTGAGGAATCTCCACACTGATTTCCACAGTGGTTGCACCAGCCTACACTCCCACCAACAGTGGAGGAGGGTTCCTTTTTCCCCCACATCCCCGCCAGCACTTGTTAGTGGTTGATTTCTTGATAATAGCTATTCTTTCTGGAGTGAGATGGTATCTTAGTTTTGTTTTGATCTGCGTCTCTCAAATGACCAATGATATTGAACATTTTTTCATATATATATTTGCTATTTTTATTTCTTCTTCTGAGAAATGTTTATTCATTTCAGATGCCCATTTTTGGATAGGGTCTTTAAATTTGGGGGGTTTGATTTTTTTGTGTTCTTTGTATATTTGAGATGTTAGACCTTTGTCTGAGGGACAGCTGGCAAAAAATTTTTCCTTGTTTTGGTTTTTGAGACAGGGTCTTGCTATGTAGCCCAGGCTGGCCTTGAACTTGTAGTGATCCTCCTGCCTCAGCTTCCCAAGTGCTGGGATTATAGGCATGTACTACCATGCCCAGTAAGAAGTTATATTTGGTTTTGAATATACTAACTTTAAGATGTCCCTGGAAACCATCTAGAAGTAGATGTACCAGCCAAAAGGCAGAAGAGAAATCAAGGTAGGAGACATTGATAAGGAAGCTGTTGACACAGAATGACCCTCAGTGAATGTGTGAAATGGGAAGAGAACAGGGAGGTGAGCAGCATCCGAACTGTGTTCTAGGTGTAACCATGGGAGACGCACTCACAACAGAAACTGAAGAATAACCTACCTGACTTCCCTAACCAGGGTCCCTTATGCCACGTCCCCTCCTTCCCCTCTACCTGGACTGTTCTCCTTGTCGCCTGGCTCTCTGCCTATTCATTGTTTCTGCTTCCCAAAGTTTCCGCCCCACATTGTACACTCAGCCCCCTCCAGGCAGCCTCTTCATAAACTTTCAGTTTCGATTCCCATTTCTGAACACCTGTTCTCTTGGAGTTCTTCAGTTGGAGGTTAAAAAAAATTTTTTTGAGAGAACTGGGTTGACCCAGTTTATTTGGAGTCACACTGTGACTTGGGTCCCCTGATGAATTTAGGACTGGCCATGCTAAGACCAAGTGTCCACTGTGGTCCAGTCGGCTGCTTCTCTGTTTCAGGAATCAGGATAAATCTGATCTGAGTGTGCAGCAAATCATTTTGTGCCACAGAGGCTTTGGAGGAAGAAGGATAACTTGACCTGCCTCACGTTTGCTGGGTCCAGGGTTATGATGTTGAGAGGGGCAGAGTGCAGTTTCGCTCCTCCCTCCCAGCCTCCTGTAGGCCTAACGTCCTGTGGGTAGGTGACCAGCCCTGTAGAACTGAATTCTGGGTCCAAAGGAAGAAAGTCCCGCAGGCAGAATCAAAGTGAATAGATGAGTTTTTCCTTCAGGCCCATCTGCATTCTTCATTGCCTCAGTGTTTATAAACACCCAGAGGAGAGCTGGTCATTCAGCATCAGGGCCCTGCAGCCATTTGACAGCCTCCCTGCACACAGCCAGTGCTGACATTCCTGTGCCTGACTGTGACTCTGAGCTTCTCTCAGAGAGAGGGCCCCAGCGGGGCTGCAGCTTACAGAGCAGGCTCGGGAGAGCCAACAAGGAAATGTTGTTATTGTTTGTGTCCTTCCTGGACTGTGAGAAAACTAGGATTTATATTGCCACACGGACAAAGAGCTGTAGTCTTCAAATTCCTATTGGTTTTCATTATATACAGATAAGAACCTTTTTTTTAATGTCCTGGGAATTGAATGCAGGTAGCAGTGAGCTACATCCCCAGCCCCTTTTTATTTTTGACTTTGAGATAGAGTCTTGCTAAGTTGCCCAGGCTGAGCTCAAACTTTCAATCCTTCTGCCTTGGCCTCGGCCTCTCAAGTAGCTGAGATTATAGCTGCCACGCTACAAATGAGAATCTTTCAGAGGCTAGTAAGTTGAAGTATGACAGACTTCAAGAAGGGCAGGACTTCCGTAAGACTGAAAGAGCTCCTCTTAGCCAGATTCCTCTGATGTCAAGCTTCAAAGAATGTCTTCCCTTTCTTGTGGGGATCGTGAGAGGCCACACATGTGGCTGAGCTGTGTGGCGACCTGACAGGCTGGCATCTCAGCCGTGGCTCTGCCTGATTTCCTGCTGGGAACCAGACTGAACACAGGAAGGTACAGAGTTCTTGACCTTGTAGTGAATGCTTGCTGTCCTTTTCTCATCGGAGCCTGGCGAGGTCATTCTCAAATCTTAGCAGAGCAGACCCCTTCCATGCCGGGCTGGAGGAAGCACCACAGTCAGTGCAATGTCCCAGACCCCAAGCTGCACCAAATTATTGGAGGTCCCAGAGGACAGGCCAGTGCTGGGCCTGCTGGTGGGGTTGCAGCTGGTGTGTTCAGTCTGTTCGTGGATGACTTCTCAGTGAACGTTTGTATCTGCCTGGGGGTGAATGAAGCTGTCAGCAAGAGACTGTTCAAGTGACTCTTCTGGGTCACTGATATTGGTGAGAACAGGATGAGCAGGAAACCCTAGAAGATCAAGGCAGGTGCAAGTCCTGCCAGGGCTGGAGGGAGGGCCGAGGAGACCCAGTGCCAGCACTGAGCCTGCCTGCTGGGCCGAGTGGGTGTGCGACCTCCGTGGGCTGGAGCCAGGGAGAGCTGGGCAGCGGAACCAGTACTGAAGCTGATGTTCTGCCATGCAAGGCAAAGACAAGGAAGATCCTGATGAACGGAGTAAACAGGATAAAGAGGTAGCCTGCACAATAACAGAGAGGCCTTCTTCCCTGCAGCACTTCCTAGCTGAGCACCAGACCACTGACCTTCTGGCTTTTGAGTCAGAAGATCTGAAGGGTAACATTAAATCCTCACAGAAGGGCTGACTCATACACTCCTCTTATCATCCCTCCTTCACACTGTGCCTTTCCATCTTCAGACCCAAAAGAATCCTACATAGTTTAACGTCAAAGTTGCTCATGATCTTGAATCTGCCAGGTTTTTTACACCTCTGGGACTTGCTACATGTTGTTTCCTAAGCCTGAAAAGGCTTCCCTCTCCTTCTCTGTCTTTAAAAATCTAACCTAATTTTTAGGAGCCAGCTCAATTTCATCTTCTTTATGAAGTCTTCTGGGACCTCTCCCAGACTGGGCAAGCAGTTCTTAATTTTGTTCCCACCTAACTTTATCCTTTTGTTATAACACTTACCAGATTGTGTTCTATTCATGAGCTAGGATGAAATGTTATTTGACTCAAGTACAGTCTCAGCTACATATAACAGTGTCTTCAAGACAGTGGAAGCTTATTTCTTTCCCCTGTTAAGGAATATGATGGAGAAAAAATCTAGAGCTGGCGTGGCAGCTTTGCAATGTCATCATGAATCTATTCTCATAGAATAGATCTGCTCTCCCATGCTTAGCTCATAGCTTTCATTTTCAAGTTTGCTTTATACCCACAATAGCTGCTGAAACTCCGACCATCACACCCATTCTCCAAGATGCAAGAAGGGCAAAGAAAAAGGATGGCATCTTTCTTGTCTTTTAGGGAGACTTTCTGGAAATACCGTACAACATTTCTACTTATATATCATTGTCTAGAACTCATTCATGTGCCCACATCTATGTGTCAAAGAACAAGGAAATTGTAGTATTAATTGTGACAGCAATATGTCAAAATAAAAACTGCAACATAAGAAATGAGAAGAGAATGGATATCAAGAGGCAAATTGCAGTCACACTATCTGATACTGTTTTCATTTCCAGTAGTTCTTAATGTTTCCCATTCTTCCGCCTATTGAAGCTGAGCAGTCTGTGGCTTTGGAAGCAGGTAGAACCCAGGCAAAAAAAAGATTACTTATAATGGGTTTAAAATTTGCTGTCATCATTTAGATGTGTAGAAATGCTACTTTTTTATTTGCTAAAGTTGACCTGCCCACAAACCCTCTTTTCCATCCTTGGCTAGAGGGAAAATCTTATTAAAGGTAATATAGTCACTTCTGTTTTAGAAACTGAATCTCTTTGAGTTGGCTATTGGGTTATACGTAGGGCTCTTCTCTTCCTCTTTTTCTGCCTTCCCCTCAGGAGCTGGTCTGTCGTTCTTTCCTTCTCAGACCTCCAACAGGTAGGTATAGGATATGCCTGTCTCCTTCTCTTCCCAGGAGCCTCTGGGGCTGGTCTGCTTTCTCCAGTGCCTATTGCAGAAGTTGGCACATGGGAAACAGTTAAAGATGTGACCAATGCGTTTGTGAATCTACTTTAGATGCCTCACATAATTAATTCAAATGGTACCATAAAGATCAGAAAATCCTGTATGATTAAAAGTCTATTTCTCTAAAGCCTCCAGCACTATGCCTCCAGCTTGCTTTTTGCACTGATAATCCTCAGCTCTCCCTAATGTGCCTTGCACACTGGCCTCACCCCTCATTTTGTGCCTGTCTGTGATCTGTATAGCTCGCACAGGCACTGAGAGAGCTGGGGACACAGGAGGCCTTAAGGCAGTGACAATGAGTGACTATAGAAACAGTTTGTGGTGCTTTAAAAGTTGTCCCTGAGAATGGCTCTCACCTGGGAAGGAATATAATATTGCTGATTACAGGTATATACAAGGCCGTCAATAAAGACAAGTTGATATTTTGCCTTTTACTGAACTTTTACCATTTTTTTAAAAGAAAAAATGGTTTTTGTTTTTCAGAAATCCTCCACCTACTCTACTGCATCCAGAAGACTGGTGTGAGGAATTCAACCACTTTATTTCACAGTGAGTATTTCTTTCGCTGAAAACTGCTCATCTAGCAGGGCTTGAACAGTGATTGGAGAAGTCCAAGCTGTGGAATTTACCTGACACTAGAAGTTGTTATGCCTACCAGCTCATTAGGACACAGGATTTGTTCCAGTAAATGATGGAAGAGGCCTTTACTGGATTTGGAAACTTAGGAATTGCATTCGATTAGGCTATAATCAGTCCTTCTGATCACATGAGTCACAGTTATCCGAAAACCTCTGCTGTTGTGGGCCCAATACTGCTATCTTGCTGTGTTTAATGAAGGAGGAGACTGGACATCTAAAAATCCTTTGACTCTCCTCAGGACCAGAGAGAAGACAGAGGTGAACAGACCCAGCAGGATTTGCAGCTTGGCTGTTGGGCTTTGCTCTAGGATCTGTGGTGTGGGAACAGGCCTCCCGAGATGATTGAGGGGACAAATTAGGACTTCTGGTCTGGGCCCTCAAAGTGAGGCAGCCTAGCCAAGGCTCAAGGTATGGAGAACAAGATGAAATCACAGCTGATGGTGGGGGCTCTGCCGCTAGGCCAGATTTACCAGAACTCAGACAGCAGAACCAACAGTGACCCCAATAGGGTGGCTTTGGGCCTGGCCCTGCCAGGGGACCTCACTGGACCCAAATCTATAGAAGGTTCTTGGTCAAGAGGAGGTCATGAGGCCCCAAGGTAGGGCCTGGTAAATCATGGGGGTAGAACTGTAGACCAGGCCTTAAAAGCCAAGTCCAGGGTCAGGATCCGGAAAGAAGTACTCCCAGAAACTAATATATCAGACAGGTTTCAGAGGTCATGGGAGGAGAAGAGAAGTGCCCAAGTAGCTGGTAGACATGCAAGGGAAGGTCAACACGCAGTTTTCTCATTTCTGCCTACATGTAGACTTTGCTTCCACAGTCTGGGCCCCCAAACTAACTAGAGGTCTCAGTTGTCCTCCTTGATCACAGTAGAAATCCTTAGTCTCTTATCCACAATTCCTAAATCCAAAGAACTCTGAAAAATGAGAATTCTTTTGTAGTTGAGTCATTTAGCAGCAAAACGTGACCTTACATGAACTGATTTAATGGCAAGGCATGACCTGAACGGATGTGAGGCTATTTATAGTCATTATTTGTCTTAGTGTGAATATTCATGTGTTTTGCTGCGGATATTTTGTTTGATTACAGTGTGCTGCTTCAGATCCTGCTGAGACTATTACATAATACACAGTAAATGTACCAGTTTACTTTTCTAAAATTTGATATAATTTGGAATTTAAACATGTTTGACCCCCTGGGGGTTTGTATAAGTGCTGTGAATCTGTATTTCATTTTTGTTTTAAATGCAATATTTTTCAGGGTCCCTAAAATTCTTTGCTTGTCCAATTCCTTTCGGGCTTGTGCCCTGTTCCTCAGGAGAAGGGAGCAGAAAAGAGCTCAGAGAACTCTACCAAGAGAGGCTGTGCTGCAACATAACCACAAAGTTCAGGGCCGGGGTGGAGGATGTGCTGTTGCACCGCTGGTCCTACTCTGACAGTTGCAGAACACGCCAGGGACAGACACGAGTCAGGGGTGACAATGTTGGGCTGGGACAGAGAGGAACGACGGTAGGGAACAGAGGAAAAGCCACTTCCCGAGGGTTGGTAGCCACAGGAGGAGAGAGAGGGAACAAGAGCTGAAGACTCCCTGGTGGCTTGGGGTGACATTTCATTCCACCTCAGAGAGAAACCTGGGGCTAAGTTTCCAGTGATTTTGCTGGCAAGAAAAAACAAAAAACAAAAAAACAGATGAAAGACTTTTTTCCTTTTCATTCCATTGCTGCACACAGATACCCCTGATTGACCTTCTTCAAGGTGTTGGCCTAGAAAAATCTATTACATATTCACTAATACACCTTCTCATTTCGAGCTCTCCTGGTGCCTCTAGGATGTGATTTGACTCACAAGTTTGGCTTCAGTGTACTTATTCAAGGGTACGTTTGTGTTCTTAAAGCACAATGTTACTTGGATGGATTTGAGAATAAAGGTATCTAATTGATGGCAGGGTTGGGACTTTTAGGGTTATGTACAAGATAAAAATTCCTCCCTGCCACTGATATTCCCTCATGGCAAATCCTATTTCATGCCAATTCCAACCTACTCATGTTTTCCGTAATTTTGAGAATTTCAGATGCAATTTTTCTGAGTTGCTTTAGTTTTTAAAAGGCCTAGAACATTATGGAAAGTAAACACAGACAATACCATTGAGTATGCAGTGTCAAAACTAAAAGCTTCACAAGTACAGATGAGGGAAAGCCTGGAAAGTCCTAATGAACCAAGGAAAGCAAATGGAAATTAAGTGAAATTGTGTGCTTCAATACTGATTTGAGATATGGAAATATGTCACTGATCTTTTATTTCTTTAATGAGTTTTCTCTATTGTTTTTTATTAATGAAAATATTATGTATTATAGACATTCATAGATTCTTTCTTGACCTTAGTCCCTCAATCCTATTTTTTCCATAACATTTTAGATTTCAGCTGTGAATTCTCATTCTACAATATATTTAGGAATATCTCTCAAGATGAGGAACTGATCATTATATTTTGTCTTTAGATAGAAACCTTCCCAAATAGTATCCTTTGGTTTCATAAATGAGACTACTGTGTCTAGGCTGCCATCACTCAGCCTGATAAATGCACTTCAGCCAAATCCGATTTCATTGTTTGAATCTCTAATTAAATATAAACAATGACAGTCTTGGGTTTGAAATGTCTATTTAAAGGCAGCGCATTGGTTTGCTTTTATACTTACTTTGCCTGTATTGGGAAAGAAGGATGGAGGATTAAGACCCTCCGATTATGAGCTTTTCATTATTGGAGGGACTGGGGTGGGAAGATGATTATCTGGTAATTTTAGAAAAAGTGTTTTTAACCTGAGTTTTTCAGATAATTGCTTCATTTGCCTCTGTAAACCAAGCCACAGAACGTTATATTAACTGAACTGATTCTCTCTTAGAATAAATAGAACTAGAAATTTCTTAACAGCTTTAAAGCCTTTGATTCACTGTCTCCGTGTGGCTGGTGAACCAACCTGGTTCAGTTGTTTAGGTTTTCTTGGTCCACACGGGGTGCCGCTCAGCAGACCTTGAGGAGGTCTTAGTAGCTGCTACTGGAGTCTGAGCAGGTTGGCCTGGCCGCAGCCTAGTGATTATAGCAGTGTAGACAGGGGTGGAGGGTGTGTGTGTGTGTGTGTGTGTGTGTGTGTGTGTGTGTATGTGTGTGTATGTGTGTGCAAGAGGGTCAGAGAAGGCGAGGAGTATGAACACAGGGATACTTAGTGTTCTTCAGATTTGCTTCTAGCCTCCTTATTTGGAGACAGTAAGAGAGTTTTTTAAAAGGGGCTAAAAGTCTAAAATCCTATTAGCAAACCTGTCTGGGGGGTTTAAAAAAAACCATCGCTCTGTTTGGTTCTGAACCTTTGGTTGTTAGTGATAATTGACTCATTTATATGTGTTAGTTATGCATTTGTCAAAGCATGAGTCCTGACAGCTTAGTTATGATAAATTAAACTCGATGCTCACATAAATTCTGCACTGCTTTTTATCCATATGCTAGGGCCCTGCCTGATGTTTTTTTATCACCTCTATGTGTGGTTGGCTTTGTAGCGATTTCATTATCAGCCCTTTCCCCTATGGCTAAAGCTATTTGCATAACAAGTTTATCTGGTTCAAGTACCAGCCAGACTTCTGCTTTGTCAGGAGGCTCTATTCAAAAGTAGCACTTTGATAAGATAACTATAAATTTCATTTTGCTGATTTCACCTTGGTCCCAATGGAAGCTGCTTCTTCCCTCTCCAAGTTCAAACTAAATTAAGGTCTTTGGACTAAACTATAAAAACAGTTTCCCAACCACTGGTCAAAAGAGTGAGCTATACTCTTTCATTTTGCCTGTGAAACATTTGGGGTTTTATTAGGAGTTAGATTTAAGACTTCCTCATCAGTGGCTCTTGAGCTGATTAGTGAGACAATAAAGATGGATTTTCTTTGGTCCAGAGCAAATCCCCCAGGAGCATGATGGCTGCTCAGCTTTGGATTTAATGATGACAACTATATGATCATTCGAACATAAACTGCTTTCTTGGAGTAGCTGAGTTAAGCTGCGCAGGAGAGAAAAAGAAATTCTCACCTCTTGCATGCTTCATAGCTGAGACCTCTACAGACAGATTAACAGGAGAAAAGCATAACAAATGTGTTTAATGTAAGTTTTATGTGACAGGAGAGCTTTCAGGAATGAAGATCTGAAGACCCAGGGAGAAGTGTATTGCTTAGGTTTGATGAAGAATGGACAGTCATGTAGAAATGTGATTGACACAAAGGGAGCACGATCTACTGGTCATAAACTGGGAGGAATTTAACAAGGCTGGTTTGATTCTTCTTGACCCGTCAGTGTAACATTTCGGTCTTCAAAAGAGAAGTGAGCAGAAGGTCTGAGTGATCTTCCTGCTTCTGTGTTTATGTGTTTTCCTTAATTTCCTTCAGGCTGGAATAGTATGCAAGGTGCCATGTTGGAGGTGTGGTTGGTGGTGTTTTCTGCCCCCCAACTCCCACTGGCTGTGAGCACACAGGTGTGTCTGTTTCCCAGTGGGAACAGTGTAGCCGAGCCTTGCTATCCGGTCCCAGGGTTTGGGGGCAGCCTTTCGTAGCCCTCCAGATAATGTTGAGATGGGTGTAAGCATTGGTGTTGAATTTTAACAAGATGAGATCACTCTGAGCTATGGAAATGAATGGGTATTTGCATATGTTTATTTCTTAAAAACTGAAACTTGCTTTCTCTGTAGGCCTGAATGTTGAAAAAGCTAACCATTTTGGGGGTGATTGTTTCCTTGACACTGATTGTGTTTCCCTAAAGCAACAATTCTTAGCTCTTGCCTATTTCCATTTTGTGTTTTAAGGCTGCTTAATTCCACGTGGCTTTATAATGTCAACAAACAACACTTCCAAAGATAAAAATCTCAACCCAGTAATTTATCAATTTCCACAAATATTCTTGACTTTTTACATCTTACTGGATTCTCAGGAGGCCATGCAAAGGGTTAGTACCTCCTGGAGCAGAAGGATACCATAACCCTTATTTACATTACTTCACAAATTGGTAATTTTAATGAGCAGCAGTATCTCTGGTGACACACTCTCCATTTTAGATTTATTTAACCAATGATTATCTATTATGGCTTCTTGAATTAATTAGTATCTCTAGAGCTACAGGGAATTCGTGAATTAATAAAAACTCATGAAGGAGCTCAAAATAAAAAATTCTAATTTAATATTCCTCAAATTCTCTTTTCTCCTCTTAACATATAGTGATCATATATAGTGATCACACTTATAAATGCAACTTAACTCCTTTTTCATTTTGAAAAATTGGGATGTTTTCCCCTCCCTGAAAAGAACAAATAAAGCTATGAGTTGCAAAGTTGTGCCTTCTGGAAGACCGTCTAGCACTTTCCCTCATAGATCTTATAGCAGTACTGCAGCTGGGCCTGATTTGATCCTGTGTATAGACTCAGCTGATACCATCCGATTTTCTCAGGGTGTGAACCGAGAAGTGGTTCAGTGTGACTTCCAGCTTGAAGCAGTGCCATGTCCACAGTTCCAGTGCACAGGACATTCTGTCTCCTAGAACTACAGTAACGCAAAAGAAATGAGGGCCCAGGCCTCATCCAAAAGACCCAAAATAGTAAACTGGGTAATACAGACTCAAGTCAGTACATTCTGTTCATTTCCTGACAGATGCCGGGTTTAGATCTTGTGAGAAACCAGATCGGTAGCATATGTCATAGATTTCACACTAGTGCCTGTGGCATGTTGTTCGCTGGCTTCTGCGCCTGCATTGTGGATTCCTTGAAATGGTGGTCTGTACCACCTTCCTCAGACTGGCTTTCTTTTCTTTTTTAAAAAAACATACTTGATTTTCATAATGTAAATCAAAGAGTCTGTGGTAAATATAAAGAGAAGTGACAGCCCTGAGCTGTGTGTGGGTGGGGTGGGAGCACACCCCCGCCGTGGGCTGGTGGCCCACACATCCCCTTGCCCTGAACACCCCTCAGAGGGTCATCAGGAAGTGACTGCTGTGGAAGCCAGCTGTATCACTTACTGGCTGTTCAGACATGGGAAAGATATTTAACCGCCTGATTCTTGGTCTGCATTTGTCAGGTCCAGGCTGAGCATAAGGTTACAGTGAGAATTAATTATACGATGCATACGTAGACCCGGCAAATAACAACGGACATATGCAACGGTCACCCAAGCCAGGCACTGGTCTCTACATGCCTGTAATTCCTTTAACTCTTATGATCCTAAGAGATCTAGTGCTATCCCCATTTGGTAGAAATTGAGGAAATCAGAGGCCAAGAGTCCCAGGAACACAGCCAGTAAGAGGTAGAGCTGGGATTTGAACTCCCAAAATCCTGTTTCAGGACTCCGGCTCAACCAGAGTCGATTATAACTTGTGTTGCCCTTTGCCTTTGTGTTGTTCCTACCGCTATGTTGAAACTGCTTCTAAAAGTGGCAGTGACTCTCTCATCCTTGACACCACTGGCACATTTCACTTTGTTGTTCACTTTCTCTTTAAAGCTGGCTTTACCTGGCCCAACTCCTAGGTCCCTGGTGTCAGCCAGCTACAGGCTCCTGCAGGGGGAAGGAACTGTGAAAGAAAGAGAAATAGATGCTAGGACTTGGTGCTCCAGGGAGGCCAGAGTGAAACCTGACTTTAGTCTATCAGGCTTTTAAAAAATATATGTCGGGCAGATTAAGAGCACAAGATCTAAGTCAGATCATGTCCTAATACTGTTGCTTAGAATTTTGACCCTGAACAAGTTACTTTACTTTTCTGAGCCTCAGTTGTATCTGTAAAATGGGAATGATAATAGTTACATAATGATAATCACAGTCTGTATGTGATAGAAAACCCCAAATAACAGTGGCCTAAAACAGGTAGAATTTTATTTTTCTCTCACATAAAATGAGTCAAGAGTTGGGCCGTGCAAGAACTTCTAGTGTGGTGGGGTCAATGGCAGCCACCTGGGCTCTGGCCCACACACTTCTCCACTCCCGAAGGTGCCTCGTGGACCAAAGTAGCTGCTGGAGCTCCACCATTAATGGACTTATTTCAGTTAGATGGAAGGAGAGCAAAATACACTCTTCTTACTTTAAGACCCTCAGGCAGTTTTACACAACACATCACTGGCTACAACTATGTCATATAGCCACACCTACCTGCAAAGGAAGTTGAGAAATGGAGTCTTTGAATAGGGCATCTGTGTGCCCATGTTACTACAGGGCTCTGTCCCTGAGGACAGCAGAGAGTGTGGAAATAAGACAGCAGTCTGCATGATGCCACTTGGCAGAGAGGTGGCAAGAGTTAAGTAAATACAGGGGGAGGCCGACAAATGCTAATAGTGAGTACTGTCTTCTGCTATCTAGTAACAAGCCACACTGTAACTCTTAACAGCAGTGGCATCCAAAGAAATGGGTGAGTCAGGAAGGAGAGCAGGTAGAGCCCTCACGGTGATAATCACATCAGAAAGAGGGTCTTGGGGGGTGATCGCACAACCCCTTGTCCCAAGGCTGATCTGTGGTCTGGGACAGGGGAGCAGGGGGTGGCCGTTGTTGTGTCCCTCCTGAGCTGTGCCCCCGGAGCTGTGATGTCTCCTGTCTCCATGCATCGCCCCAGCCTCCCCCTGCTCATTTGGTCCTCGGCTGCTGTAGTGTCCAAGGCTGCTTCCCCAGTGGGGCTCCCACAGGCTCTAGTGCAGAAGGCATGCTGGCTCTGGGTCAGGGAGACATTTAATTAAAAATGGAAATGCAGGCCCGTGTCACCAGTCCTACATTCTTCCTGCCCACTGATGATTTTTGGCAGGGATAAAAATAACAGACATAACCTTTTGGCTGTGATGATGAAAGGGCTCTGGGTGCTTTTAAAATGGATTCAACATTTAGAACAGCAGCATTAAATGTAATAAGTTGTCATAGAATCTCTTGGTCTTCCATCTTCCTTTGGGTCTGTACGTAGTTTCCATTCACTTCTGAATTTTTTAATTCAGAGCTTCCTAAGGACATCAAATGCATAACATTTAGCTATCATACTGGGTTAATGAGTGGGAAAAAATCACAATTGATTTTGATATGAAAGAGTATTGAATGTTTTCTTTTTTCTGAAAGAAGAATTTTATTTAAAAGACTGTAATCTTAGCCAGGAATGGTGGCACATGCCTGGAATCTCAGCATTCTGGAAGACTGAGGCAGGAGGATCATAAGTTTCAGTCCAGCCTGGGCAACTTTCAAGAGACCCTGTCTCAAAATAAAAAATAAAAAAGGGCTAAGGATGTAGCTCAATGTGAAAGCCCCAGGTTCAATCCCCACTACCACAAAAAACAAACAAACCAGTCTGTATTATAGTGAGCAATGGGAATCCTTCTCTTCAGGAGAGCCCGGAAGCTGGAAACGTGAGGCTCAAGCAGGGCTCCAAGCACGAACAGAAAGCCTGGCTGGGGTCACCCATGCATGTTGTGATTTGAATTATGTCCCCTCAAAATTCGTATGTTAAAATTGGAATCCTCAGTATCCCACACCCAGAATGCGGCTTTATTTGGAAACAGGGCCGGGGCAGTTGTAAATAGTTAACGTGAAGTCATATGGGTGTAAGGCAGCCTCCAATTCTGTATGGCTGGTGTCCTTATACCAAGGGGAAAGGTGGGACACAGACCCATAGAGAAAACATCCTGTGAAGACTGGAGTTAGGGTGTCGAAGCCAAGGAAGCACCCGAAGCTGGGAGACAGGCCAGGGCCGACCTTCTCTGGCCTTCAGCAGGAACATGGTCTTGCTGACACCATGACCTTGGACTTCTGGCCTCCAAGCTGTGAGACAGCAAATGTCTGTTTAAGCCACTTAGTTTGAGATACTTTATTACAGCAGCCCTAGGAAATTAATACACCTCATGACTGCATGGCTAAAGGACCTTAAATCCTTTGATAATCCAAACCTCTGTGTCCTAAACTGTGGGTGGGGACTGCAGCATTCCTGGTGAAGGTCAGATGAATACTGTAGCACATCACTGTCAAGTCTCAGCATTACACCATAAGCCTATAAATGTTAAATTCTCTCTCCCAAACATACTACATAAGTGGAGAATTCGTGTAATTGTTAGTATTTTTCTAGTCTTTAAGAGGGCTAAAGGAACTAAATATGTGCTCAGCATTAAGATTTCTCGGTCACATGCACCCGTCCAAGTGGAACAAATTGCCCTGGAAAATGATGGCAGACTTGCATCATCTTGCATCCAACACTGGGCGACAAGTCACCTTCCTGGAATGCCGTGTTGAGGATTCCGAGGTTCATCTAGGAGAGAACTCCCTGACCTCTTAGTGATATTTGCTACAGGCTTATTGTAGCTCTAACTTTGTGGACATAGAATTCCATTTCTTTGCCCAAGATTTTTGCTATGTGAAAATCTTTATTTATAGCAAAATTAACCAAAGAAAGCCAGTTAGCTTACATTCAACTAAATCAGGAATAGCCTAAGGGAAGCATGAGAACTAAAGTAAAACTAGCTAATAAATTTGGAGTTTCTGTGAAGATAGTACAGATAATTTTTTTTTCACTAGGAATTGAACCTGAGGTTACTCTACCACTGAGCTATATCCCCCCAGTCCCTTTTTTAAAATTTTGAGACAGGGTCTTACCGAGTTGCCCAGACTGGCCTCAAACTTACAGTCCTCCTGCCTCAGTCCCCTGAGTAGCTGGAACTACAGGTATGAGCCACTGCATCCAGACAGTAATTTTAATAAGCTTTTTTTTTTTTTTTCCATGTTGCTGAAGTTCAAGCCCAGGACCTCATGCATACTAGGCAAGTGTTCTACCACTGAACTACACTCCCCAGCCCTCGTAATTAGCTTCATTTAAAGCTGATTGTCAGATGTTGTGTTTGACATGGTGAAATGCACTTTTCCAGCAAATCTTCATGCTGCTATGTGAAACAGATTGCTGTCCAGATGGGAAGTTGAGCTTCTTTGAAGGGAAGTGACAGGCTTTAGGCTTCCCAGCTAGATCCTGGAAGAGCTAGGATTCAAACCCTGGTCTTTTTTGAACTTAAGATGCTGAGGTGTGTGTATATGTGTTCTACTGATGTGAAATTCACATAGCATAATGTTAACCATTTCAAAATAAGCAACACCTGCATTTAGTATAGTCACAGTGTTATGCAACCAACTCTTCTATCTAGTACCAGAATGTTTTCATCACTCTGCCAAGAAACCCCGTACCCATGATGAGGGTACTCTTATTTCCTACACTCCTGCAGTCCCTGACAGCCAGCTAGCAATTTGCTTTCTGTCTCTGTTAGTTTACTTATTCTGTGTATTTCATATACATCAAACAATTCAATAGAGAACCTTAGGAGTTTGGCTCTTTTTTGTTAGTATACAATGCTCTTGAATTCCGTCTGTATTGTACTGTGTATCAGTACTTCATTCCTTTTTATGGTTGGGCAATGCTGCATGTACAGTCTGTTTTTGAGGTAGAATTCTAGCAGTCACGCCTGCACCCATCTCCACTTGGGGATAAAAAGGGAACTCAAGTGTGGCTACCTCCCTGTCGCCCCCATCCCTGTCGCCCCCGTCCTTCACATGGTGCCATGGGCGACCGGCTGCTGCAGTTCTAGGCGCTCTCCTAGTCCACTCTCCCTGGGCCCATAGAAGCCAGGAGAGTTTGGGCGCGGTCTCCTAATGTCTGGGGCCAAACCACTCTGTGATCCTAGAATTCTGAGTATGGACTGTAGCCTAGTATGTGTGATTTCCCTAACCCACTCTCAATTAGGAGTGGTAATTTTTTTGTTTTGCTTTGTTTTGTTGGGACAAGGTCTTACCATATAGCCCGGGGTCAGCCTTGAACTCAAGGTGATCCTCCTGCCTCAGTCTCCCAAATGCTGGGATGATAGGTGTATGCCACCATGCCTGGTTTGGGGATGGTAATTTTGTTATTTGACTTTTTCTGGGTGCCTGGAACATTCTATCTTACAAGATCACTGGTGTTTTGGGGAGATGATTCTGCTCTCTGCCCCAACTACAGCAACAGCTTCCACCTATAACACTCTCCTGGAAAACCACCTTGCACAGAAGTGTCAGTATGAACTCTCTGAACCCCAATCTGGCCAAATTATGCCTTGCTCCTCATCGCTTTGTGGTTCCTTGCTGCTTATCGGGCCCACTAGGGCAGTATCACACAAGCCCGTAACGAGGCTGACCTCTGTCCTTCTATGCAGCGTCATTCTCTTCTCCATACTCCCTGCCATTCTAGCAACGCTGAACAGTGCTGCTTCTCCTGAGTGCCCCTGGGAGACGCAACGGCCCTTCCCTCTTGCATTCATGGCCATGTGGCACCTCTACAGACCTTTACGGTAAGGAGGGGAGGGCTGAGGGGGGCAGGCTTTCCTGGAGTTATCAGCACATCTGTCTCCCACTCAGACTGTGATTTCCCTGAGAGCAGAGAATGCATCTTTTTTGCTCTGTGTACCCGGTACTTAGCGCAGTGCCTGGCACATGGCAGAAGCTCAATAAACATCAGTTCCTTTGAAAGAATCGAGAATTCTAGGGGGGAAGAGATAGCCTCAGAATTATATGATGGATCTGGTTAGAAGTTGCACCCTGGAACTCCTGGCCTTTGGGCAGTATGTCCTGGCCACAAACATAATACTGTATTGAGGAAGAGAATAAAGAAGTAGGAAAAGTGGTTAAATGCATCTCTCTCCCTAAACACTTTCCCAGAGCAAAAATGAAATAGAACTCTCAGAAACATAACAGGATTGTTAAAAATGATTGACAAAAGCTACATTGTTAACTATGGATTCTTTTTTGGTTCTTTGAATATATGAAAATGTTGTCAGAACAAATCCTTCCTGGCAGTCTCAGTAGTTATTCTTCTCTGCCAACCTCTGCCCACTTTTCCCCACATCCTTCATCCTCTTCCCTTGTTTTCCACCATCACCTCAATCACTTGGTTCCAAACTTCAAGGAAAGACCCAAGAGGAGCTGCTTCTGAATTCAGGACTAAGAGAACAGTTATGTTCTCGTGGCTCATGTTTCAAGGCCACAGTCAGTGTAATGACCCGGCAGAGACAGCCATCACCATGCTGAGGCCACTTAGGGGAATACGCAGGTGGGATAGGCAGAGATCAACATGTGGAAACGCTGGTGCCCTGTCACCTAAACCTCGCTGCTTCCTTGCTAGAAAGTGGGATCAGTGATGCTTCTCATGATGTTAATCTTGGCCATATACATTAATAGTTAAACACATTCTTCATACCAACAGATGATGACACACATTAAAGAAAAATAATTGTGGATAGTAGTAAGCAGAAGAAATTATTAGATACATTTGAATATGAATGAAAGGTTTTGCTTTTATTTTATTAGTATATGTTTGCAGTACAAACTGATTACATTCCTTGTGGGAAATGAATATATGTATATAACGCATCTTAGTTCTTTTTTAATCCCCTTTCTTTCCGTCCCTCCCCCTTCTTCCATCTCTTGGTATCAGTCCCTTTTGCAGAAGATCTGTCTCCCTGTTTTCTATCATCTACCTTTTATTTGGCTTTTTAATTTATTTATATTTTGGGTTTCTCATATAAGAGAAACCGTGTGATACTTAAGCTTGTGTGATTTATTTCACTGAACATTATGATCTCAAGGCACATCCGTTTGTTACAAATGACCCAAGTTTATCCTTCTTTATGGTACAGTAGTACCCCATTGTGTATAAATACCACATTTTCTTTTTTTCATTCATCTGTTGATGGACATGCAAGTAACTTCTGAGATTTAGCTATTATGAGTTGTGCTGCTTTAAACATAGATATGCATGTATCACTGTAAAATGATATCTTTAACTCTTTAGGGAAGATAACTAGAAGCAGATTAGCTGGGTCAAATGGAATTTCTAGTGTTAGTTTTTTTGAGGAATCTCCATTCTGATTTCTGGTGGTTGTACTAGTTTGCATTCCCATCAACAGTGTAGATAGGGCTCTTTTTTCCCAGTTGTTATTATTTCATTTCATTGATAGCCATTCTTTCTTGTGTAAAATGGAATCTCAATGTGTTTTAATTTGCATTTTTCTAATGGATAGAGACACTGAACATTTTTTCATGTGGTTTATTGGCCATTTTCGCTTCTTCTGAGAAGTGTCCATTCATTTCAGTTGCCCATTTTTTGATTGGGTCTTTTGTTTTGGGGGTGTCTAATTTTTTTTAGTTCTTTAGGTATTCTAGATGTTAGTTTTCTGTCTGAGAATAACTGGCAATTTTTTTTCCCATTCAGTAGTTTGTCTCTTCACTCTATTGGTTATTTCCTTTTGCTGTGCAGAAGCTTTTTAATTTGATATGGTCCAATTTGTTGATTCTTGATGTTTTTTTCTTGTGTAACTGGCGTTTTGTTCAAAAAGTCCTCACCTCCATCTGAGTCTTCAAGACTTTTACCTATTTTATTTTCCAGCAGATGAAGTGTTTCTGTTTTAACACTTAGATATTTGATTCATTTTGATTTTAGTTCACTGCTTGGAGAGGTATCGATCTAGAGAGAGTCTTCTGCATGTGGATAGCCAGTTTTCCCAGCACCATTTGTTAAGAGGCTCTTTTCCTCTAGCAAATGTTTTTGGTCCCTTTGTCAAAGATAAGATAGCTGAAAGTGCTTGGGGTCATTTCTGCATCCTATATTCTGTTCCACTGACTCACATGTATGTTTTTGTGCCAATGCCATGCTGTTTTTTTTTTTAATCACTGTAGCTTTGTAATATAACTCGAAGTGTGGGATTGTTTTGCCTCCTGCTTTGCTCTTATTGCCCAAAATTGCTTTTGATATTCTGGATCTCTTCTGGTTCCATATGAATTTTAGGATTATTTATCTAGTTCTATGAAGAGTATTGTTGATATTTTGTTTGGGATTCCATTAAATCTGCATATCAGTTTTGGAAGTATGGCCATTTTGACAATATTGATTCTGCTTACCCAAGAACATGGGATATATTTGCATTTTCTAATATTTTCTTCCATCTCCTTTTTCAGCATATGATAGTATTTATTGTAGAGGTCTTTCACTTCCTTGGTTGGGTTAATTCTTATGTATCTAATTTTTCTTGATGCTGTTGGGAATGGTATTATTTTTCTAATTTCTTTCTTGGTGAGCTCATTATTAATGTACAAGTATGCTATTTATTTTGTGTGTTCATTTTATATCCTGCCACATTACTGAATTTGGTTATTAATTCAAGGAGTCTTTTGGTGGAATTTTTGGCTTTTCTATGTAGACCATCATGTCATCTACACATAATGATAATTGACTTCTTCCTTTCCTATATGTATTCCTTTTGTTTCTTTCTCTTGTCTTATTTTTTTGGCTAATGTTTTGAGTACTATATTGAATAGGAGTGGTGATGGTGGACATCTTTGTCTTGTTTCTGATTTTAGAGAAAAAGCTTTCAGCTTTTCCACGTTTAATATGATGTTGGTTGTAGGTTTGTTATAAAACACTTTAATCAGGTTGAGATAAGGTCCTTCTATACCTATTTTCTTCAGGTTTTTGTTTTTTTGTTTTTTTTTTTTGATCATGAATGGATGTTGAATTTCATCAAAGGCTTTTTTCACATCTATTGAGATAATCATGTGATATTTGTCTTTGCTTGTATTTATGTGATGTATTACATTTATTGATTTGCATATTTTGAATCATCCTTAAGCCCCTGTAATAAAGCCTACTTGGCCATGGTGTATGATCTTTTTGAAGATTTGTTGCATTTTCTTTGCCAGTATCTTTTTGAGGATTTTTGCATCTATGTTCATTAAAGAAATCAGCCTGTAGTTCTCTTTTTTGGTTAGATTCTTTTCTGGTTTTGGAATCAGGGTAATGCTGGCTCCCAGGAATGACTCTGGGAATACTCTTTCCCTTTTAATTTCATAAAAGAGTTTGAGGAATATTGTTATTAGGTTTCCTCTGAAGTTCTTGTAGAATTCAGTAGTGAATCCATTGAGTCGTGGGCTTTTCTTACTCTTATTACTGTTTCAATTTTGTTGCCTGTTATTTGGTTATTCAGGTCTTTTAGATCTTCTTGGTTCAGTTTTGGTAATTCATATTCATCTAGGAATCTGTCCATTTCTTCTGCATTCTTCAATTTTTTGGAGTACAGGTTTGTGAAGTAGTTACTAATAATCTGAATTTTTGTGATATGGGCTTTTGTCTTTAGATGCTTCCATGGAAGAGATTTTCTGTCAACATGGCTCTTTGAGTTGATCTTTTTCCAAATACATAAATTGAAAGGTCTCTGTGGGAAAAGAAAATCTAAAGTATACTATTAAGGAAGGAAGGAGAGAAGGAAGGGAAGGAGGGAGGGAACCTAAACATTATGATGGATCTGAATGGAACACAAACACAAAATGTTCAGCTGGGCTGAAGTGCCAGGTCTGCTGATATCAGGAGCAGTGGTGGCAGGGAGTTTGGCTCCTGTGGATAAAACGGTTAAGAAGGCTCAAAGCAAGACAGGGTCCAGAGTTGGACTGTGCTTGAGTCAATGTCTGGGCTGGTTCTCTTTGGTTGATGAAAGAGGCTGGGAAAACAAATAGGCTAGGAGAGGGGCTCTAAGTATAGCAATCTCTTCCATGTTATTCTCCATCATCTGGGCTAACACTGTCTATCATCTGGTGCTATGGCTTTGATTCATTTTTCTGGTGAGGGTTAGAGAAGGATAAATGGGCAGCCAGACCTTTTGCTAACACCATGTTGGCCCCATGTGTATAGCTGATAAGAGGGAGGAAAACAAAATGCTATTCTAAAGCCTGGCTCTCATCGCTGGGAGTATAGCTCAGTGGCAGAGCACTTGCTTAGCATGTACAAGGCACTGGGTTTGATTCCCAGCGCCATAACAAACAAACAGACAAACACCTGGGTCTGTGCTAGAGATCCAGAGAGCCAGGCATATGTAACCATAAAATCATTAGCTAGGAGCATGGCACAGAAGGGAAGAGAGGGAGGAGAGGAAAATAGTCCCCCTCCTCCAAGTGAGCCTGCCAACTGAAGTTTCAAAACGTATGCATACATCTAAAGCTAAAAAAACAACAAATGAAGCATAAATTAATTTGAAAAGAAATTAATTTCACCAAACAGTTCAAAGGAGAAAAATAAATAGCCATTAACTGTAAAAAGGAAAACAATTTGGAATAAAATATGTGAAAACTAACTCTAATCACAAGATAGGGAGAGGGGCAGTACTCCAGGTATGGTTTAGGCAAATACAGGATTTTGTTCTTAAAAAGAGAATAGAAGCTAGATGTGGTGGCACAGTCTTGTTATCCCAGCATTCCGGGAGGCTGAGGCAGGAGGATCAGGAATTTGAGCCCAGCCTGGCGATTTAGCAATTTAGTGAGAGAGCGCCTGTCTCAAAATAACAAATAGATAAGGGATTGGGGGTGTAGCTCAGTGCAGAGGCCCTAGATTCAATCCCCAGCAGCCCCACCGCCCACAAAGTGCAAGAGGGTAAAACTAGTGGAAAATTTATACTTGAGTTAATATGTTAAAACACATACGGGTAATCACTAAAACTATAGAAAAACAGCATCTAGTTTCAAAACCAACAGAAGGAAAAAAGGAAGTGTAGAAATTTTAGCAATTGAAGGCGAGAAGTGAGAAAGCAGAATTGCTAGAGGAAGAGAGCAGCACCTGGATGGCAGTGATTTGGGTTACTGGGCCCAGTTACAGTGTTTACTAGTTTCTGTGCCGTAAGTATTCAGGCTACCCATGAGACATCAACCAGTTGCAAAATTCCTAGAACAGTAACCATAATGTGTAGGGAGCTCGTGTGCTGGCTCTGCAGTACTGCTGTTTACTTGGGACAGACAGGCTTTTTTCACCATGATCTTCATACTACATATAACTTTTGATAATAAAATAAAAATTAAACAGATTGAACAACAATGAGATACTGCTGTTAGAATGACCAAAATCTGAGACACTGGCAGCACCAAAGGTGAGGCTGGGGGACAGCAGGAGCTCTTAGTCGTCACTGTTAGGAATGCAAAGTGGCACAGACACCTTGGAGGGTAGCTTGGCAGTTCTCACAAAACTAAACATACTGTTACCGTATGGCCCAGCAGTCATACTCCTTGGTATTCAACCTAGAGGAGCTGAAAATTTATGTCCACACAAAAACCTCCATGTGGATTCTTATAACGCCTTTATTTATAATTGCCAAAACTTGGAAGCAACAAAGATGTCCTGAAGTAGCCAATGGATAGACAAACGATGGTACATCCAGACAGTGGAATATTATTGAGTGCTAAAAAGAAATGAACTATAAGACGTGGGGGAATCTTAAATGCATATAACTAAATGAAAGAAGTCAATGCGAAAAGCCTATATATAGTGTGATCACAACCATATGATACTCTGGAAAATGCAAAACTGTAGAGACAGTAAAAAGATCTGTGGTTGTTAGGAGCTGGCAGAGGGGTGAAAAGGGCACATGTCGTTATATATTTGCTCAAACCCATAGAATGTGTGACACCAAGAGTGAACCTAAGGTAAACTATGAACTTCAGGTAATTAGGATGTGTCAACGGGGGTCCATCAATTGTAAGAAGTGTACCACTCTGGTGGGAAATGGTGATAAGGAGGGAGGTTATGCATGGGCAGGAGCAGGAGGTATAAGGGGAATCTGCACCTTCTTCCCAATATTGCTATGAACCCAAAACTGCTCTGAAAAATAGTCGTCAGTAAAATAAAATGAAACACATTCTCTGCACGTTTCTTCTTTAACTGAAACCATAAGGGAATTTATTGGGAAAACAGGAGTTGGTGACATTCTGTTATTAGAGTATTTATCACACAGTTATGAAAGGCTAGTAATTTATGATCCTTGCTAGCAAAGCCAGATCAATACAGAGATAAATGTCCTCGGCCCAATAGAATTTATATCATCCACATGATAATTGACCACTGTGTCATGCATTCAGTCTTCCATCTCATTATCTGATATAACTAGCAGAAGGCTAATATGTATGTGATTTATTGATTCACACTAGTGTGAAACCCTCCCCCGTGCTTACCTGTTACCTGTACTTGGCAACACAATACACAGTTGTCTACCTCAGTAACAAGATCCCACAGAAAGAATCAAACAACCTTGTTCAGTGCTAGACATCTCTCGCTGAGATCTGAGACTATCTAGGCTGACATTACTCCTTCTCTTCCCTTTCTCCCGGGTGTGGCTTCTGACTCCTTTTTTTCCTCAGACTCAAGTGACTTGCCCTAGAAGAGAGATGGGTGTCATTATACATTGGTTCAGATCCACAGAATGTGTGACACCAAGTGTAAATGTTTTAAAACCATCTCCCTGGTCACTGATTCACAGTTATGAGTGTGTTTTGAGACACAGTCATTCCACGTCACCCATCTCTGCCTGTCACTGAGCTGCAGGGACTCAGTGCTCAGGACACACCCAGTACTAAGGGAGGAAAGCAGAAGAGAAAATGAGAAGATGAGAAAAGAAACCAGAAAGCTAACCATTTAGAAAGCTGTGCATGGAGGTAGCTCCGTGACAGGGAGAGTGGAAACCATTCCAAATGCCCCCCTCCCTTCTTTTTCAACTCACTGGGCACATTTGTTGCCTGCAGTGTCTGTACTTTGCTTTGCAAGGGTTAATCAGATGGCCTATTATTTGGAAAATTAAAGGCTTGGCTGCCTGCGAGTTCCTTTCAGAAAGGATTAGGGTCTCTGATGAGGCTTTCATGTAATAGATGGAGCTGTTCTGCTTCATCATGCTAATGGAGGAGTTTTTAAGGACTCCCCAGACACTCTTTGACAGTGCGTGTCTTTATTCATTCCCTTGCCTAAAAAAGAAAAATATTTTATTTTAAGAAAATTTAGCACTCGAACAAGGCACTGGATTGGCATCCCTGGGGTGAGTGGTGAAGTGTTCATTTCTCGGTCTAAAAGCACATAGAAGCCTTTCTTCCTGGCTTCCTTCAGTGGCCACTTCCTCCGGCAGAACCATCTCTCCGAAGAGCAGCAGCAATAATAATTATGGCCTTGTCACTTATTGTTTTTTGAAGCTTTTGGCTCAGAAGGTGGGCAGAAGGGATGGCAGGTGACAGGCTTGGTGGCAATCTGTGTCCTCAGGAACATGAACCAAGGTAGCCACTAGCTGTGCAAAAGCCAAATTTGCATAAAACATTTACCTATTGGCAGATTCGGGTCAGCAAACCTTGTTGAGAGTTGACTGAAGGACATGGGAGACAGAATATCTTTGTCGGGGGGTCAGGGGGGTTCCTACCCTTTCACAGTGGAGCCCTGAACTGACTCAAACCCCTAGATTTACTGAGGAACAACAAAGGACAGAATGTTTGTTTTAGGTAGCAAGGCAGGCAAGCAAGGCATAGGGACAGTTTGGCCGAATGATCAACCTTTATCTGATTGTTCCCAGAGGATTTTCTTTGTCTTCCCTGTAAGGTCCATCTCTGCTCAAATTATCAAAACACCTGTCTTCAAGATATTCTGACTACTCCAGTTATCAGCCTTCTACTCCCCTGATTCAACTTGAGCAGGCATCAACTGCTGGGTGATATAAGGAACCCCAAACCTGTTATCTAAAAAAATTTTTTTTCCAGCTTTTCAGTACTGGTTAAATTGTTGCAAAAACCTGGCTTAGTTCATTTCCTCCAATTTGATGTTCATACCGTCTGTAATAGTCACATAATTGGCAATCAGCCAGAGAAGTGTTTAGTCCCTTTATGTCTTTAGCGAAAGAACACACATTAAGGGAAGGGCATGAAATGTGGGTGACAGTGCCACAAGGACTGTCGCAGCTGTAGGCTATTATCCTTCCTCTTAAGTGAATCCCCCATCACCGCTATGTTTTATGGCCTGAAATCCTAGTTAGAACCATTATTATCGTCATTTAGGAGGCAAATTTGATGTCCTGTTGCTTCCACACCCACTTTCCTCGTGATGCTCCAGCCCTCTTCCTCCTCCCCCAGCTCCCACTGTTGGGATTAAATTGCTGCCTCCTTTGAGCTGCTTTCAATCCACAGGCTGTACTTCTGCAATCTCCTTTGCATTCTTTGCAGTGAACAGTGAATGGCAGCTTGGTGTCTGCCTTTCCTTTACTTGAGCTATGCAGCTTCTGGGCATTGTGCTCTGCAGGTTAGAATCAAGGGGCTGAGCCTGGAAGGGTTAGCCCTTGGCCTAGACCAGATCCAAATGCTGCGCCTCAGTGTATTGGCCACCCAGGAGAGCTTTTTCACTAGCCAGCTCTTTGATACTAGGCATCAGTTGGGATAGGAAGCAGCCAGTGAAGCTGGGTGTGGTGTTTGGCACGTACCTATAATCTCGGCACTCTGATAGGCTGAAGCAGGAAGACAGCAAATTCAAGCTCAGCCTGCTCAATTTAGCAAGACCCTGTCTCAATGTAAAAAATTTAAAAAGTCTAGGAATGTAGCTCAGGGTGAAGGCCCTGGCTTCAATCCTCTCTAACACATACACACACACATATACATACACACACACACACACACACACACACACACACACACGAGCCTACGAGACTCATGGCCATTGTGCTAGAGGGTAATAGTGTTCATTAAATTACATGTAGCTATTCTTGTGAAAACCCAGGGAATCTGTATCTTTAGTCTATTAGCAATTATCGTCTTCAGATTGTAATTTTCTAAGCAACTGATCTGTTTGAGTAGTGTGGATTTTCAGAAATATACAACATTAATTTTTCCTTTCACATTGCCTGCTAGGAATTCCAGAGCCAAATATGTGACTCCCTCAAAGAAGGTCGTTTCTTTTATACTCTTAACTCCTAAATCTTCCCCTTGGATCCCCTTTGCCTCATTTTTCTCCTCTGCCTGCAATTATTTTTTATCTTGTCTTATTGTATGTACCTTATTTATCTAAGCATATGTTGTTGAAGGGTGCATTAAATTATTTCCAGAACAAGATGTAGTACTAAAAACCAATTGGATGCCCTGCTTGTGGGGATGTACTATGATGGCAGCTGCTGTGGAAAACAGTCTGCTAGTTCTTCAAAAGGCAAATACTGTATAAGGTTAACAGGTGACCCAGCAGTTCTACGTTTAGATATGTACCAAAGAGAAATATAAACACGTATCTGCGTAAAAGCAAGTATGGAAACATTCCTAACACTATGGATTCATAAAAGCTTAAAAGTGGAAAGTGTGAATGTAGTTCAGTGGTAGAACACTTGCCTAGCATGCACAAGGCTCTGGGTTTGATCCTAGCACTGCTAAAATAAAATAAAATAAAATGGAAAAAAGAAAAGAAAATGGAAAATAAATGTGGTATATCCATACAAGGAACCATTATTGAGCAATAAGAATAAAAGGAATACTAATATAGTCATACCTTCGTTCATGAACTCAGTTCTCTCCACAGTTCTGGTTGTAATTCGAACTGGACAAGAACCAAATCAAATTTCCCAATAATGTCAACATTGAGTCTAACCACTGAATTTGATTTGGTTCTCGTCCAGCTCAGCGACCAGAATCGTGGAAAGAATCAATTCGTGAACTGAGGTACCACTGTATCTTCTGACATTGATAAATCTTGGAAACATCCTAAGTGAAAGAAATTAGTTGCAGAAAGTCATATATACTACAGGAAATGTCCAGAGTAAGCAAATCCATAGAAACAGAAAATAAATTAGTTGCCCAGAACCAAGGAAGTCGAAGGGAAGTGGGGAGTGACTGCTAGTGGATACAGAGTTTCCTTTGGGGGCTATGAAAATGTTCTAAAATTGATTGTGGTGGTGGTTGCACAACTGTGTGAACATGCTAAAAAATCTTTGAATTATACATTTTAAATGAGTGAACTGTATGGTGTGTAAATTGTATCTCATTAAAGCTATTATAAAAATCATTTGCAGAAATTAATCAGTTGTAAATTTTATGGAGTAGCTTTTGCTAGTTTTCTTACACTTCTAATTTTTACTTAGTGCCAGATATGCACATTATAGTTCAACCCACTCATATTTAGCAGAATCTACATACTTGCATGGGATCGTGAGTCTCCAAGGCTGGGGAGGGCCTTCCCTATAGTATGCAAATTCTCTATTATTGAGTCTACTACATTCGATCTGCTAGAAAACTCAGTAGTAGCTCAGGAACACATTCTAAACCTGCGGGCACAAATGCTGTCAATTCTGTGTTTGTTGCCTCTAATTTTTGCATACGCTATTGCCTGTGCCCTTGCCATCTTACTGTACCTTGTAGTGAATGTAAATAGACAAGAATGGTCAGGAAGTAGGAGGATAAATAAGAGATGAGGCATAATTGCAGGCAAGGGAAGAGAATGTTCCCATAGGTGGGCAGGTCCACAGCCACCATTAGAGTGTCCAGGGCTTGATCAAAGTGTTAAGTCCAATGAAAACTAAAGAGACCATGGATCAGTAATTTTAAGGTGTTTGGGTCTTTTGAGAGAAGTTCTGGTGGTCAAGAAAGGTAAAATATGTTTACATGGACAAACATTTAGCAGCAAGTCTGTTTATTAAGTTTAAGTTTGTCTAATATTCCAGTGGCCTTTTCTGTTTCCTTTCTATACTCTTGTCTTGTCTTCTAGTTCCACAGCTGTAACTACAACCTTTCTCTTCCCATTTCCTTAATTCAGACTGTCTGCTTCCTAAAAGGATGCCCTTCTCTACTTCCAGCCAACTCTGTA